>VUQR01015002.1:5494-17005 GCA_015108515.1 Hemichromis elongatus | reverse complement strand
TAAGGAACCACACTGGTAAAGTCCTATTTATAGTATAATTTTCAGGTGGGACCAGGTATGAGAAAATAAAATTTGCATCCCTCAAGAAAGAGGGTAAAATGTGCAGGAATGTAAGAGCAGACGGTGTGGGTAGTTGAATTTTCAATAATGTTGCAACTTTGTGAAGGAAGGGAAGAAAACACTATCAGCAGCACCAGAAAGGAGGAAGACATATTTTGGGAACACAGAACCTACACTTTCAACACTTTTATTAGACCTGGGTCCAGTGGACCCGAACACCTTGTATGTAATGTAAATGCATGGGGGGAGGTACAGTACGCGGTCAATAAAAATTTGTTTGGATTTATGTTCCTCACAGAAAATAAGCCAAAGCCAGTGAATTTCAAGTTGAAAAATTAATTATTTGTTTACTTTTTCTTTCGAAAAAAACTGAAAACGGGTCTCACAGACCCGAACACCATACAAGGGTTAAACTCTCTTTCGGTCGTGTACACTTTTTTGCTGATGAATTACCTTTCAATTATAGTATTAAGGGTGTTACGGCGCCCTCTACTGGTTATCCTCAGGTACTGCCGTCATTGTGGTCAGAGTTCCAGCCTGCTAATATGAAAAGACTGAGGGAGGAGGTACGGCGACGGGTAAACAACACCGGGGCAACTACACATTGGACTCTATGTCTGTAGTAAATATATTTTCGGACAGAGAAGGCTACCTGGACTCCTACGGTAAGCGAAAGACCTTTTCACTCAGGGTCATCTTAGCTTTGCTTACACATACTCTCCGTCTTAGCTCGCTAGCTAACCTGAATGTAATGTGATACATGCCTGGTTCTTTCAGTGGGATGGACCAAATACTGTTTAAAACCGGGCTGTTTAACTGTTGGCTTGTTTATTACTGGGAGAAATGCGACGAGGGGAATCAAAACAGATGTCCGATTAAGTATTGGAAATTTGTAATGCATTCGGCATTTAATTGTTATTGTAAGCAGCTATTATATCAATAAAATTGTTGTTAGCGTACTTTGTATTGTAGTGAAACTAACTGTAACTAGTGTTAGCTAATGTTAAAGTGTGGCTAGCTGTCAAGGTGAGAACGGTAACGTTTTATAACCTGTACTCGTGTGGTTTTCTGATAGTAGTTCCCTAAATTGAAAGGCGGGTTAACACTATTACACGACCACGTTTTGTTCATGAAGTTCTCAGAGCTCAGAAAGGACGTCGTGAATCGCAGTGAATGCGGTTAGCTTGCTTGCTAAAATAACACAGAGGGTAGCTACATCGTTAGCGACTTGATCTAAAAATGTCATTTAAGTTTACGAAGCAGAGTAATGACATAAGAAAGCCCGTGCTTTGTTGTAACGCTGGCTGTTGTCCCAGCTCTTCCGCCGTGTTTCACCAAAATAGCAGCAGGAGCTTGTCAATCAGTGACAGCCGTAAATGACAGGTCTCATTGTGTTTACCTCTTACATCTATCCTTTCATCCTCTTTCTGCTGCTGAGTTTTTTCCCCCATCTTTGCCTGCCAGATTTCATTTAAAATCGCTATTTTTACAGCGTATATTACCTTTATAAAGATGGCAGTAGTATTCTCAAGCGGTGTTCATTCTAGTCCTATGGGGTGGGCTGACTGATTTCTCAGAGCAGCACTGAGGTTGAATTCATATGAACACAAAAGACAGGTAGCTGATTTCTCTGGCCTCTCTCTTTCATCAAAACCAACATGTAGCTTTTTTTCTCTTCTCTTTTAGGATCACTTTGACATATGAGTCTTGTCTTTACAGGCTTTTACCATAATGAATTTTACACATAATACTCAAATTCATAAATTATAAATCATATGGGGCTGTGTCAATAATTCATGTGTCCTAGTATGGTGAGGTAGTTAACAGTTGAGCCACATTTATGTAGCTTCATGGCAAATTAAGTAGACTGAATAATCTGTATTTATTAAAACCTAGAGGCGGTGTAATCATCCTGCATATGTGTTGCACCTAATAACTCTTGTTGTTGTATTTTTCTATACAGTCTTCAATGTCAGCCCTTCAGACTCAGTATTGCTGCTAGACTTCATCCTCACACAATACTACTGTACCAAGATAAGCTTGGTGTGAAAAGCTTTATTGACTTCTATGGTGGTGTGGCAAGAGCACACAACTCAGGAAGATGGCATCACCTTTTGTGCCTGTTCCTGTGCCCATGGACAGAGCCTTGTCTCGTGGTAGTAACAAGCTAAGACGGGCGCAGCGAGCTTCATCGCTGGGAAGCGTCTCCAGCAGCTCAGAGTCTTCATCTTCAATCGCCAGGATGGCTGGGGAGGAACACGGGGGTGTCAGAAGCGGAGAATTAGGTCCCCAACATCAGTCTCGTTGTGCGGACAGAGGGGGGCGCAGCCGAACGCCCCCACCGCTTCAAAGCCCTGTGACACGGGCCAAGTTGAACGGGACTCTGGAGCCGTCTGTCGAATACTCGAGCTGTCCTCGATCTAAATCGGATCCTGCTGGGAGCCAGCAAGTTGAGGAGAGGCCTATCACCCCCACTGTGCTGGGGTATGAGGTCATGGAGGAGAGGGCCAAGTTCACGGTAGGAATCCAGAAAATTAGTTAGCGTGACAACAGTAGTCTGTCACATTTAGACTGTATTATCTTGTAGCGTAGCACCATTTACTGTATTAGTGACTAAACACTAAAGCAAACATGATGAGCAGTTTTTAACATCGGATTTCTATTCTGCAGGTATATAAGATCCTGGTGAGAAAGAATCTGGATGAGAGCTGGGTTGTTTTCAGAAGATACACTGACTTCTCCAGACTCAATGACAAGGTGTGTTTGGGTGTGTTGTCTGTGCGTGGGATTAAATAAGCCATCTCAAACCGGACGACTACACGAGGGTAAACCTTATTATAATCCTGCCACATCTGAAGCCACCGGTTTCGACTATCAATCCCTCTGCTTTCAGCGAGCTTTCTTTAGTTTTTGAATGCTCAGTGAACATGATTAGAGCTACACAAAGAAGCCTACTGTTCCCAAACAGCCAGCGGGCCCGAGCCAACTAGGAGCTTTGGTCTTTGGTGGTTTTCAGAGTATATAGTCACAGATAACAGAGGAGAAACACTGTTATATGATAATGCTGTATGGATGGAGAAATTGTGTAAAAGGTGTAAGGATTGGAAGAATTTAACCCTGTTAAAAGCAGTTCACAGTAATCCTCAGTGGAGGTCTCATTGAGAACACGTTTGCATGAGTGAGACTGATCACAGTTTGGAAATCTGTTAGTATGAAGATTACTTTGTTAGTATTAAATTATTTAGCTCTATCTTAATAATGTTACAGGGATGAGAGTACTTGTTTGCAGCAAGTGAACGTTCCAGGCAGACATACCTAGCATGGTATGTATGATATGGTTTTCATAACAGAGCACAGGTTCTGTACAGGGTGGCTCATCACAAACATTATGTTGAAGTTCAGACCTCAGGATCGTTTCATTGTGAAGTTTAATCACATGGCGACAACATGCAACAGGTTTGCATACATATTTACACATCCCGGGACACCTCCCTCTGAGTAAATTGACAATGGGGCCACATATTAACACAATGTCTCCCAAACCTCTCTACATACAGATGTCAACAGAGGGACTTTAGCACAGGACAGTGAGGTTGAATGTTTATTCAACTTAAACATCTGGCATTATGTTGTCATTTTTCTTCAAATCAATAGAACAGTTTCTCTACAAGGTTTTGCCTGTGCTCCAAAGAAAGTAGGCCGTCTTAGTTCTCGGTGACAGTGAGGATCCCAGAAAAACCAACATGGCAACATGAAAACATCTTGCGTAACCACAGCAAAACCCACGTACTTTCTATTTGCATACTAATGTTCCAGACAGTCACAGTATACCCATTGTGTCCAGGCTATACTAAACCTCACACAACAAGGTTTCATGTAAAACCCCTCCAGGCTCCTACTCACTAAGCATCTATGAAAAATTTACAAGCAGTCTGGTCTTGCGTGTAAACACTTTGCATATATCCTATCGAAGTTAAGCTCAGAATGAAGCTGGAATATAACAGGTTTATCAATAGAGGTAATGTAAGTCTCACCACCTGTGACCGTGGGAACAGTTGGTGAGGAAAGTATATCTGCTGCAACTGAAGCAGAGTACACTGCACAGTTTACAAGAAAGCATTCATGTTTAACACAATGGGGGTTTTTTTTTTTCATTTTTATCACATTAAGAAATGTGTAGTTGCACCAAAAATACATAAAATCTGTAATATGACACCAGCATAGCGCAGTACACAAATCTGGACTTTTACCAGTGCGATTAAAAAAGGAGTCTCAGCTCATGTTTCGCCTACTATGAGATTTAAAGCTCACTTTGGAAAGGTTAAGTGTTTTTGGAGGTATCTTGGTTGTATGTTGAATCTACATGAAATGAAAATATGGAAATCTGCTGACAGATGTAACATTTGTATTACAAATGACATTTTTGATTGTGACACTTCTGTGAGGTGGTTATTTGGTAAGAGATGTAGATTAGAAACTAGTACCTGTGCTCTTTTGCTTGGATGCAGCTTTGATCTGAGCATAAATTGAGCAGAGTGTGTTTGCTTAAGGGGCTGGAAGCAGGAAGCGTTTCTCTTGGCCCTGCACCAACTTTATCACTTTTATCTCTGCATTATGTCTACACAGCCCTTACGTGACTGTCCTTGCCATTACAGCCTGTAGCTGAATGTAAGGGCAATCGTGTGACACTGTGTGTGTCTGTGGGTATGTGTTGTAGCTAAAGGAGATGTTTCCAAGCTTCCGTCTCTCACTGCCTCCAAAGCGCTGGTTCAAAGACAACTATGACAGCAACTTCCTGGACGACAGACAGCTAGGACTACAAGCTTTTTTGCAAAACTTGGTTGCACACAAGGACATCGCCAACTGGTATGTGAGCCTATTATGTTTAATGGTAAAAATGTTACTGAGCCATATTTTATGTTACTCTGGGTCATTATTGCAGACAAACCTTGCCGTAAGCCTTAGTTTGTGTTGGCTCCATCGGGGCTATGTGGAAAATACATGCATAACCAAAAAGATAATATATGATAATGTGATATCAGTGTGAGCTGACCTGTTTTATAAACACAAACGCTCTAATCTTAGATCATTTATTGTTCTTGACAGCCTGCCAGTGAGAGAGTTTCTGTGTCTCGATGACCCACCCGGGCCTTTTGACAGTCTGGAGGAGAGCAGGGTAAGTGTGCATTTAGAGTGTGTGTAAGTTGCATGCTGAAGGTTTTGAGCACCAGATGCTTCTACACCTCCTCCGCATCAACATCCTGTCCTAGGATAGAAACAGGCCATGTAGCTGTCCTCTGCCTTTAAGGTTCATCATCTCTGGTGTTAATCAAATTTAGGTGGATGTGATTCCTTCCAGGCCACCGAAATCAGCCACAAGTCCTGATTGCACCAGTTGAATCAGTGCATTCTTAGTTTTAAAGCTGCTTTGCAATTATTTGGTCATTGTTTGTTTATCCCTGCCATTAAGGAATATATTAAGAAAAACTACTTCTGTCAAATGAATATCTCATATGAAAGAACCAAAAACAAGCTTACAGCTGTTGGACTGTGCGACAAACAGAGCCTACATGGAAGGTTATCAAAAGGAAACCCTTAATCTCATCACAAAGACAGCGCAGTGAGAGGTCAGGCGCCTAAACCAAGATGGTATATATCTTCACATTATTTGAGGAAAAAAAAAAAGTTCAAGTCTCTAAATTGAAAACCGAATTCCTGCCCAAATACCCTGGTCCTCCCTTGGAAGTTCAAGAACATCTGGATAAATCAGTTGTTTTGGAAACAACTGCTGTGGACAGATGAGGTTCAAACTGAGCTCTTTGGCTACCAAACAAAGCAGCATTTGATGAAAATAATGTGCTGTCCACTATTAAATATGGGGGTTGAAATATTCTGCTTCATAGGTCACCGAATTACTGATGCAAATGTCGCTCTGTTAGCCAAAAACGTGAAACTAGAAATAGGATAAGGATCAGTAACGTAACACAAAGTCTCTCCATTTGCATCAAATGCAGGCTGAAGCTTTTGGCGCAGACCTCACAGGCCACTGGGCCTTTTAAATTCATGTACTAAGGAAAAGAAAAAAAAATTGAAAACCCAATTTTTATTATATACGTGGTATTTTAAATTAAAATATGTAATTTTATAGTCATCTTTTAGTGCCCTTGTTAAAAGTTAAGAAATCTGGTCATTTCAACCATAGCGTCTTTTTCTCATGTCAACAAATATAAACAGTGATGATGCAAAGATGTAAAGATTCTCTGCTCCTCGTTTTCCCCCTCCTTCTAGGCATTCTGTGAGACTCTAGAGGAGAGCAACTATCGACTCCAGAAGGAGCTGCTAGAGAAGCAAAAGGAGATTGCCTCCCTAAAGAAGAGGCTGGAGGAGAAGGAGCAGGCCATCCGACTCCTGGAAAAGCATGTCAAGTCAGTAGATAAACACAAACGTATGCATGCTTAGAGAGATTCACAAAAGGCTCACCAGTGACAGGAGGATGACCTTTTGTGTGGGTGTGTGTGTGGATCTCTGCTGCAGTGATGAGTGTGTTAGTCCAGAGTCTCCATGTCGCCTGTCAGCTCAGGGCAGTGAGAGCAGTGCAGATGCAGATGTGGAGTCATCCGCTGCCGAGGCCGATCAGGACATCGCTGAAGACATCGGGTAAGAGACGCTTGCAGAAACCACAAATGGTAACGATGAACCAACGAGTAGGTTTGATCTAATGTGCTACTGACACCAACCTACGTTCATGTGATTTTCACAGGATTGTGTCTGTTTATGCTGCCACAACATTGTAGTTGAAGCAAATTTTCCATTCATTTTAAAACTGGCTCGGAGGTCGAGGGGCAATGTTTACTTGTGAATTTTAATCATCTTAAGGAGGCTAACAGGTTAACAGGCTTTCTTACAGAGCCTTTCAGTCCATTTGATTTTGTCCATCTTGCACAAAACTTGCATGCTTTTTGTCTTTCGTGATAATCTGGAGTTAATAAAACCACACATAAGACCTTCAGAAAAGTTAAAGGCATCACGGCTCATAAACTGCTGGAAGCCTTAAAGTCAAATGAATGAATGATGTGTTGGATTTACAACTCCAGTTAATGTAGTAAACTGGAAAAGACTGAAAATCCCAAAGGCTTATTACTAAAATGTGAGCATTTACCAAGAAAACAGTGGGAAATAAAGGATCTGTCTTATCTGAAGACGTGCCGTTTTCTGCAGCTGATTGGGGTGAAAATGGTTTGCACAGCAGAGAACTTGATTTATAGTCCCTGAAGAGTGTGCGCCTCTCTTACTTCATCCTCTACAACCTTATTTCATTAAATTACAGTATTTACTGATCTCATAGGAGTAAGACTCGCAGAGTGCAAGGTTCAGTGTACTTTTTCCTCCTTGTAAAAAAAAAGGTTTTCACATTTTTAAGCAAGTTGAAAAATATTCTGTACTGTAAGTAGAATGGAGTTTTATTTCGAAAAACAAAGTAAAGAAATCGGGTTGTCATGATTGTGTCTAAATCGACACAATGTTTATGCTCGAAAAGGAGTAGGGTGATGTTTACACTTCCAAAGAAACACAAAAAATAAAAATCAACTTCACGCAGAAAGGAAGTCACTCAGTTGCTGGGAACGAAAACTGAAATCTGCTCTGGTGTTTGCACTGTTTGCTCACTACACGGGTGTTGTGGGTTTGAACTGTGGTTCTCATCGCTGTCCAGATGTTGTTTTTTTTATTCCAGGATTATGCCTTATTTACCGAATACTGGCTCCTGTTATGTTTCTGGTATTTTCAAATCAAGAAATACAAAATCAGAAAGTTTCAGTGATGAATTTCAGACCCACACAAAAGCAGTGAGGACGGCACACATTAGTGCGTAAATGTAGTTCTGTTTAAAAAAAAAAATCCCGTATGTTTGTCTGTGAAACTGTTTCTGGTTTAAGGAGAAGATGATTATCATTAATAAGCTTGTTTCACCTTCTCCTTTTCTTTTTTTAAAAAAATATTTTCACTTGTTTTTCACTCTCGTATTTCACAGCAGTGCTGCTCCGATGTGAAAAATGAGCCCCATAACATGTGAGGTACTTTAAATTGCAGCTCAGCAGGCTAACACTGTGGCATACTGTTTCCTCCCCCCACTCTGTTTTTCTTGCCAATAACATGCATCCCACTGCTAACTGCACCGTAAAGATGTCATGTTTAATGATGTTGACGTGTTTAAGGATGGGTTCAGATTGCTTTCAAGTCGGTCTGAGTACAGCGCTCACATGGTATATGTGTGCTTTAATTCCCACGTTCCTCGGGGCTGCACACATTACATTTAAGTGCTGTATTAAGATTTATTTGAAAAATAAACAAACCTGTCTTTAAAGTGTTTTCGGAGTGGGGATGTTTCTCCGGCTTTGGGGTGATTTCACTTTCAGTACAACTAGTTCATAAAAATGTCTCCTGATCAACGTCCAGTCTTAACAAACCAGATATTGATGTAAGTAAAGTAAGTAAGTAAAGTTTATTTATTAAGCGCTTTTCATAGACAGGCCGTCACAAAGCGCTGTACACGAAGATTAAAATAAACAGAAAAATAAGTCACAGAATAGGCAATATACACAATATATTTAAAAAAAAACATCAGAGGATTGATTTTATTTACTTTTTAAAGGGACGGCTATACCAGCTAAAGGGAGTGTTTAAAAAAAATAGTCTGGTTTTAAAGTAAGTGACCTGAAATTGATTTTGCCCCATCTGTGGTGTGTATCTGTTGTACTCCAATGTCCTGTCCTCTCTTCTGTCTGTGCTGCACTGCACTCCTTCATCACATAGGACTAACAAATGGGTGTTTGTGCCTCACATGGTGATGTATGATCATTACATGACCATTGTAGGTGTGTGGATATGAGGGAGTGCAGGTTTTCCTTCCCTCCTATTCTCGTCTGTCGGATTGACAGCTTCTATAAAAACTACTGTTATAATACTTTGTGAGTGCATGTTATGTTTGAGGATGTAAACAGTCCTGATGTCCTTCTGCAATATCACTTGTGTTTTAACATTCTATAGAGTTTGATAGAAAGCCTGTCTCGCTGTGTTCTCGGGGGACCTGTACGTGTAATATTCTGGTGCTGCAGCATTAATAACTCGCTGCCTCGGTCTCCCCACATCAGCGCCTCGCACTCTGAGCTATTCTAGTCTCTCACATCTACCTTTCCTCTTGGGATCTCTGTCCATCTGTCTTTGTGTTGTCTGATGTTCTCTCATCCCGCTACTCACAGTCACATGCTTAGTGTATTTCTTCTGTTCTGACTTCCCTCTCTCTAGTGGCAGGTGTGAGGTCCAGCCTGTGCGATCCTCTGCCTGTTGGTGCGGTCCGTCGCTCAGCGTCTCTCCTCCTGTCATCCAGGTCACTCAGCTCTACCAGAAGAACTCGCAACACTAACGTCAAACCCCAGTCTTCCTCGAATCCTCCTTCTGTGCTCTCTGCCTTCTTTTCAGCAGCGCTACTCCACGTATTTTTCAGGGTTTGTTTGTTCTTTTCCTTTCCCGCCTCCTTTCACATCTCATCTTACTACCTGTCAGAATGTAAGTGATGTGCCATCTTCCAGTTGGAGTTGGACGATATAGCATTTCCCTCAAGATCTGGACTTGAAAGAGAGTTTATATATTGAAAGCAACAAACCATGGGAAATTTTATCCAGCACCTACAGAAAATGTTGAAGACCTTGTTGGGACTTTGGACTAAATGGCTATTACTGACAGTTTGTTGGGATTTCTTGGTCCTGATAATTTACTTTTGAACCCAGTGTGTATCCACCAGACCAGATAAGTTAGAGCCTGCAGGCCCGAAGACAAAGTCTGGATTTTTGACCAAAAAAATAAGAAAAAGGAGAAAAAGGCGAGTTTCACAATTGTGACAATCTATATGAAATCTGAATTATAATCTAAATAGTTTCTGCTGCAGGGCTTTTGCCTTATGGCTCTTTAGTTGTTACAAGAGGTTCTCTTTACAAAGCAGGGAAACAACACCCTCATGTGGCTGTTTAAATAAAAGTCTGACTCAGGATAAGCAGGTAACCGATGTGTTTGACAGAGGATTGGTAACGTTTGGTCTGCAGGTACTTCATCTCATTGCAGCGTACTGCCATTTACTGTTTTTGTAATAGACGGTCCTCCCGTCTTGAAAATTGTCGTTGTGTCTTTCAGCTGCATCTTAAAGCCTACATTCCACCCTGTTTTAGTGCCATGCCTCATTAACCGTGTCCTGATATGGGCATTATTTTGTACCATACTGTGTCAAGAGAAAGCCAAGGAATGTAAAGGTCGACATGGATACCAATCGTGTCATTACCCTGAAACTTTCCAGCATATATGCATTTACATGTGAAGACATACATTTTCCCAGGCGAAGGTCATTTCACAGATCTTTACACCAGACCTCTTCTGGATTTCCATATTTTTTAAGGCCTGTTATGGTGTGATTAAAGGAAAAGAATTGCATTTTTGCTCACATGTGTAGGAATGAAGATTTGGTTTTATCTGCTGTGGATTTTAAGATATCAGAGTCGAGAACCAACAGCCACTTTGTCCTATTTTGATAATCCAAATAGTACATTGTTGATTGTTTTGTTTTTTTTCTACTGACGTTGCTGTTGCAGAAATAGTCACGTGTTAGTCATGTTTTGGGGCATCCTAGGAAACCACTGAATATGTTGGTGACAGAATTTTTCATTTGAGTTGTCTCAAAATCCCAGCTGATAAAACTATTGACCAGGTGAGATACTCATGTGTATAATTATATAGTATCATTTGGGTGAAAGACACAAAGAGGTGACAGCTCCTCAAGTATACAGCGGTGCTATTTTTTTTTTTTTCCCTGAAAAATCCTGACAGGTTAGAAAAAAAGGGGAAGACCAACATAGTCATCGTTTAAAGCCTTCAGTGCTTGTTAGGATGTATGCTGGTATTTCAGGAAGAAGTGGATGCCATAGGCAACTAATAAACTCCACAGTTTAGCCTTGTTGGCTCTGTGTCTGCATCAAGACTGTTATTCATTAAATCATCCACTAAAGCCATATTTTTACACTTAAAGAACACTTGAGAGGCAGACGTTTCACATGTGGTCGAGTGTGCTGAGCAGCTGTTGTTTTCACTCTTTCATGATGACTACGAAGTTTATAATGGCTACAGGGCATGTTGACTTGTCTCAAAGTAGGCCTGGAACAGGTCATGTGATGCACTTTATGGATGAATGGCAACACGCAATGTTTGCTAGGATATTGTTTTTACCATTATAAAGCAGAAATATGCCTTTTAGCTCACCTAATCTGTCCTGGTTCCCAACCGCATCTGAAATGTCACAGCTTGATTAACTTGTATTTAGTTCTGTTTGTCTGTAAATTCATTTGTTGTATAATTCTAAGTGCCTTGAATATTTCCACTTGGCTCTTTTTTTTTTTTTTATATATGTTG
>VUQR01015000.1:6357-31406 GCA_015108515.1 Hemichromis elongatus | reverse complement strand
GTGCTGAAGAAAAAAAAAAATTTTTTTTGTGGGGGGGGGGGGGGGCGAAGAAATAATAAAAGAGCAGCTAAGGGAAGTGATATTTGTTAAAGCCCTGAACCCTTTCCAACAGAACTGGATTCATGTGACCTTTTCTAGTCAGGGAATGGTTTACCAGTCATTCCCACGGATTAAGCACAAAATCATTAAAATGGCCGTGCTAGCAGGCAGACCGGACGCATCAGAATGAGAGCCAAATGTTATAGCACCTTATGGAGTGTGAAAGGTTAACTGGGAAAGGAGAGCAGACATAGAGGAACTCAAGCCTGAAAGCAAAGGACTGGGAAACATATTCAGTGTTATCACACTTCTATTATTACATTTTCTAGACTTAAATTGTGACGCTAATGTGTGTTCCACATTACTTAAAGTGATTCAAACGGTACAGAACAGCCTCCAAATTTGACTTTGCTTATTACTTATACCTTTATGTTGATGAATCATAATTATTTAGAAGCACATAAACACATTTCCATTTCACAGGTATAACATCCCACTAAATCCTCTGCCTTCTGCCATTTTCACCTGACTCCTACGCAGGCGTGTGGTCTTGCATCGTATTCAGCATGTGGAGAAGACAGGGACCAGGTCCAGATGGTGGCTCAATTAGTCAGAGCAGACGAACCACCCTGCCAATGCAAATACCTGTGTCACATGTCCAATAATTGATATGGATGATTGTAAACTCCATTTGCAAGGATAAGAATCAGGAGTTTTCATAATTGTCAGTAAAATATGCAAACTGGTTGCACGTCAGTTTGAACATTTCCCTTTTGGAAATCCAAAATACCCACTTAACTGAAGAAAATGAGGATTCTACCAGTGTACTGATATGGACAGCACACAGCATCACTATCTATTTTTCAAATAGACTGACTGACAAAGAGCACAAACCTCAGCTGTATCCCAGTGTTAAGCAGAGATCTTCGATTAGAGCAGGAAAATCATTAACCCTCCACTTATCTACTGCAGAAATAATTTGCAGAAAGATGTGTGAGTGCAATGAAAACGGACCAAAGCATATTGAGTACAACTTCTTATTGCTGAGTTGGAACTAAGTGACCGTATACATATATATTATAACATATTCCTCCCTCATTATGATGCTTGTGCAGGCGTTATAGGGAAATTCATAAAGTTACATTGAGCTCACTGTAGCACAGTCAGGACTTTAATGTATACAAATACATAAACTTCTTAACAGACAAAGTTTAAGCTGATGACTCATGCAACTACAAACCAAAGGGCTCTCACTATGTGAAGTTAGTATTTTAAAGATGACATTTTGTGGTTCCACACTGTGGTGGAGGGGGGTTCAAACCTTCTGGTCACCTGGGGACTTTGTTTTGTCCTCCTATGTCTGCTTGGGTCTTCTTCCACAGTATAAAACATATATTTTAGGTCAACTGATGACTCTAAATTGCAAGCGTAAATGGTTGTCTGAGTGTGCTGTGATAGTTGTGCCACGCCTCTCCCCAAATACTACTTGAAGGAGATTTGGCACATTTTCTGACTCTTCTGCTGAGCAAAATGGATCAGTTCATCTTCTTCTCCAGTCAGAAGCTTTATCAGATAACTGGCCAAGTAGAACAAAAATATTATCTTTAGTTATAGCCTATTTTACCACTCAGTTCACTGTGTGCAGCTGTACATTAGAGCTTTGAATCTTCTGATACATTTAAATATTTAATTATTTACTGTGTTCAGGTCTGACATGTTCATGAGATTAAAAAATGGATGGAAATCAGTTTAGTTTCTCATCAGGAGTGTTGTAACGTGTTCCAAAGTAACGTGTTTGCGTAATCATGTTACATTTTTTAGTAATGCCAATATGTAACACATTACTGCTGTAAATTCAGAAATCATATTATAGTCATCTATGATGCTACTCGTACTACAACGTTTCATTAATCATCTGGTCTACAATCAGCTAATTTCGGTTTGTGTGCGCAGAAGGAGAAAGAGTGAAGCAGTCTGCACCTTTCGAAGAGATGTAATATGGACATGACTTTTATTTTTATTGCAAGAAAGGACAAGAACATGATGGTAAACTGCAAACTAAATTCAGGACAGAAACAGCTGCATTATACTGCTGACCCAACAGAAGCTCTTTGTAAACTACACAGAAAGCGTGCTAACACAAAGCTAGCAAAGTGCTGAGTGTATGCTGCAGCCAGAGACTTTTCTTCATCAGATAGGCGATATAGTGATGGGCCTGCAGCTTTGTAGCTTCCATTTCTACCTGTGCTTAATCCGAAAGTTTGAGAAGTCAGTGACGTTTACTTCTAAGTCTCCTTGGGTTATTTTTCAACTGCTTTGTGTTGGTGTTTTTGTTAACTGGTAATTATGCATTTCATGCAATGTTACACAGGAAGTACTCTGACGAGTACTCTAACAAGTTACTTTCTCTGCAATTTCAACAGGTAACGTATATTGCGTTACTTTTTTTGAGTAACAACTTTAACACTGCCCCTAAAATAATAGAGATGTCAGTTTACAGGATACCTCTGTGAATGAGTGAATGAAATTATAAGTGTTGATTCTATAGATCTCCACAGGTCGACCAGTCAGAGCAGCATGACTGTGATGATGATAAATTCATTTCAGAAAGTTTTACACTGATCAAAAACATTTAAACTTTTTGTATTTCCACTTAAATACATGTAAATTTTAGTGTGATGACGCATACTGTTTATATAGTTTTAACTTTACAGCCCTGCTTCATTTGGTGATGTTATCAAAGTATTAGTTAATATGGTGCATATATCAAACGTTCTCTTGCACTCTATCACAATTTGACAATTTAAGTTTTTTGGCATAGTATACAACATTGCTGGAACCAACAATCAGAAAATAGGGACACTGTCATAAAGGAATGCATATATTAGCAACAATCATCAGGTAGGCTGTGGATTTAAAGTACGCTTAGCCGGTATTGGTCTACTTTTAGAATCACAAGTACATTTTTAGCTGCTGTAAACAGCTCTGTTTTTGTTGTTCAAATACTAACATTTAACTCTCCGCTGAAAAAGTACAGCCTGATCGTGTGCGTGAAACGCATATCACATAACTAAAAAAAAATCGCCTTTTTATCTTTTCAAAACACATATGGCCATTGGCCATCAATGTGAAGCTTCAGCATCAGGCCCGAAATACAATTTTCATTCCTAACATGCAGCCTGAAGATTGCTCATCACACTTGGATGCAAAAACCAGCCACACACAATTATGCAGGCTTGGTGATGGTATTCAAAACATAATTTAAAATCAATGTTTAATACAGCTGCCAAATACACTGATGAAACACTTAGAAAAGACAATTCTGCTTCCTCTGACAGATGCTTGCCAGCTTTTACCCACCTCTTCTTATGTTCGGCACATTTTTATGCAAAGTTTTCAACCTTTGGTATGTCAGTTTATATTCTGCTGTTTGTAGTATGCTCCATCTGTTTACAATTACTGCTGTATTGGATGTGTGATGGCTTGTTGTCTCCAGTTATTTATCTTTATGTCTTCAGTTGATTGTTTGCATAATCATCTCTTTGCTGGTTGTAATTGATGGATGAATGAATTGAGCAGTTGTATATTATATTTACATACCCATTTTCAGTGAGCTGTATGTAAGATTTCATAAATAGCATCACAAATTGGGCTTAAAGGATAAAACACCCTGGAAATTCTGAAATCAATCAAGACATTTTCATGCTTGTTGGAATAAGCTAGTTTGAACTTTCCCAAAGTTTTTAATCTTGGGTCAAATGGTTGTTTTATGAAGCATAAAAATAAGCCGTTTATTCAAGCTAAATGAGTTGCTTTTCCATAAGTTCTTATCATTTGGCATGTTTGTGGCTCCATTAGCAGTGAAAATCCAGTGATCCTGCATATTGCTGATGTATTGAGGACAAGGGGCTATTAATCCTAACTGAACCTGTCGAGATAAAGCAGAGCTCTGG
This sequence comes from Hemichromis elongatus, assembly GCA_015108515.1. Taxonomy (NCBI): domain Eukaryota; kingdom Metazoa; phylum Chordata; class Actinopteri; order Cichliformes; family Cichlidae; genus Hemichromis; species Hemichromis elongatus. Next base: position 27,414 of record VUQR01015000.1, on the reverse strand, counting down.
GGGATTGTGCAGTTTGCTCCTAAAACTAGAAATTTATTGTTATAGCAATGACTGCTCCCCATGAATCTATCTCCACATTACTTTGAAAGCCAGTTTATGCAGTTGTGCCAACTTTGCAGGCAGTGCACTAAAAGCTAGGACAGTAAAAATACATTTTATCTCCTTAAGTCTCTGAGCAAATATTGAATGCTAAGATAACATTGACTCCAAAGGTCAGTTTCATGATGAGAGACTGTGACACATACACTATGAAGGTCTTTAGTACAATTTGGGGATAAATCACTGCAGTAGTACATGGGGTAATTAGGACAACAATAGTTCATTGTTATTGATAAGAATCTATCTGCATTAGTTTTAAGAAATGAAAATATTACAGCAAAACACCAAACCCCACTGGATACTGTCACCCCATTCAAACAGCTGAAGGGTTTTTAAATTTATGTAAAATCAACTTTGTTTGAAAGCAAATTTTGTGTACCTCTTCTGAATAACAGCTCTAGTGTTCACTGATAGTTGACACTTTCAGATAGATTGTGTAATATTAATGATAACGATAATATGAATACAAATAAATTTTTGTGAAGACCGGGTTGATACGTTGGCTGCAAACAGTGTTTGTGAGTCCTCTTACTGTTATGTTTTCTTACAGACGAGTTTAGACGAGACACTGATGCATCATAAGTCGCAATAATGAAATAAGGGATTCACTTATGTTATCTGGGAATACTGGTCGGACCTTTGCACTATTTTTCATCTGCACAAAGCAATGCTGGACTACACTTTTGACATACTGGTGGAAACTGTGAAGTTGAAAATAATGTCCCAGTTTCTACTGGGACTGCTTTGGCTCAGTTATTCAAATGTACACGGTGGGGAAGGATGCTTTTATAAAAATGAGTTCAGTTTTTTTTTCCAATGTATTTGTTAAAAACTAGATGTAATCCAGTCTCTAATGGCAGTAAGGGAGGAAAGTGAGAAATCGAGATTTTTGTGTTTTTATGGAATAAACAAGATCTATAACTGGCAACTGTTGACATAAGAATGGTAAGACCCTTTCATATAATTAAGGATTGCATCTGGAACCCAACCAACATATCAGCATGGCTAATATATAGGCCAGTATTTGCAGATATGTGTATATTGGGATTTATAATGGCTGATAACTTAGAATTTAAAAAGTAATGAAGAGATGGAAGAAAAACCAATTTACTTTGTTGTGACAGTAATTACATGGTCAAGTGGCAATAGAGAGCTAAACAAAAAGGTCCAAAGACTGATCCCTTTGAGACCCCACAAATCATAAGGGTAGTTTATGAGGTAAAATTGTGCACAGTGACTAAGAATACTCTAATAAGTAGGATGAGAACCATCTGAGTGCCCGTCCGCTAAGACAAGAGTAGTATGGCCAACTTTATCAAATGCATTAGTCAGGTTTCATAAAAACAGTAAAATAATCAAAATATGCTCTCATTAAAATGTTATTCATAGCCATAACTAAAGAGGTTTCTTTACTTTGTTTTTTTTTTTACAGCTGGACTGAAATGTATCTAATAGGTTGTTGGTTTACCTCTAAAAGTTTCCTACCAACTACTTGTTCAACCATTAGTTTTTTTTAGTTTGGAGATAGTTATTAAGTTTTGCTTTGTCTGAATGTGATTACTTTAGACAAAACAGAACCTTAAATGTTTAAAATAGTCATTGATATGGTTAAATAAAAAAGACTCCTTTAAAATTCTAATTATCTATAATGTTACATTAACAGAACGTTGTTTTTATATCTTTGTATTATAAGAAGTTATAATATTTAAATGGGACAAAGTGTAATGAGGTAAATGCATCTAGCTGCGTGGTGGAGTGAGGGATAGAAATGAACAAGTGGAGCCAAAGGATGCTGGGAACTTCTCACAATTATAATGACTGAAGGCTCCAAAGTTATACAGTACCACAACATTATACCCCAAAGGTAAAACTACTTCTTTACTATAGTTACTTTACTTGGTACAGATAAGTCTTGGTTAAGGAATCCTGTGAAGATATATAGCTCTGTATCTCATAAACAACCAGTGTCGTACTATATTAGATTGCAAACCCATAGGCAGACATCTGAAATCAAGTTCTTGAACAGAAAACAAATTATTCATGAGGTGGTCCAGGTTTGCCAAAAGCTAACAAATGAAGAAAAGGAAAATGTGGACTATAAACTAAGGATTCTAATCAATGAAACTCAAGGAGCAAAACTAAATAAAGAACAGAATAATCAGGAATTTTTAAAAAAAAGAAAAGAAAAACTCTAAATTCTGGTTTTAAGAGGATGTAGACAGCCAGGAAATTTGTTTGCTAGTGAAATCTAATAGCCATGATGACTGTTCTGCATTTTAAATCTACTGTCAGTGTCAATTATCTTGCAGTCTTTGTCTTTGTCATGCTACCACATTCCACACTGGATCAGTGGAAGCATGTAAATCATTTAATGCAGGAGAAAAAGGGTCAGACTGCACATAGAACTATAACAGTAATAGAGATCACAAGAGTCTAACCTTTCTGACTGTTAGCTAAATGCACTATAACCAAAAATCCTTTCTGGAACAAGTGTCACAACTGAGCAACCATTTTGAAATACCTCCAAGCACTTATTTTGAAGTATTATTAGTATTAAACCTTAATTTTCATGGTCTCCAGGGCATATAAACTGCATGTATAGAATCGGCAGTCAAATAAAAATGACTTTAAAAGTCTGCAGACTTTGCTCAAAAATAAGGAAAAGCTTTTTAAAAGCTTTTTCCCCCTGGAAGTTGTACTTCTACTGCAATCTTCAATGGTGAAGTGCTTTTTCTATCTTGTAATGGGTCTACAGCAACAGGACGTTGAAACTATTACACTCATTTCCAGCTCCATATGTCTATTCTTAGAGTCTGCTAAAGTAGCTTTGCATGTTTGCATAATTCACATTTAATATGGGTTTGTTTCTCAGCAGGGTTAACACAGAGAAAGGTATTCAGATACCTACATTCAATTTAGAATAACCAATTAGCTTTATATGCATGCGGACTGTAGGAGGACACAGATGCAGTCAAAGAAAACCAATGCAGGTAAGTACATGCAAACTCCACACAGAAGGGTCCAGCTGAGAACCATGTTGGAAACCAGACACCACCATCGTCCCTGAAAGATGATGAGTTAATTACAAATGGACAAAGAAGAGAACTGGACCCACATTCTGAGTTAAAGGTTTATTATTTGTTGGTCTCTTTTAAACTGATAAGAAAAAGCTAATAAAATGTTTCTTTTATGATGAAATGTAGCGCATTTTCTCAGAGTTCACATCTTGTGTAACTGTTAAATCACATGAACATGAATTCAGAAGTCTGGTCCTGGAAAAAGGAGTAATCCAATTTGCCCTTTTCAAGAGAGTAGTGAGCAATCCTACTGCATGACCCCAGATCCCTGGACTGGATATGTTAGCTTATATACCAGAGCACATATATTAACTCCCCTTCCTGCTCTAAACGTTCATTGTTGTGCACCATGTAGTATGTCATGGTGTAGGTGGACTTTGCTGTTTATACTGGAATGTGAATTCAGTCTGGTGTAATATAATAATACATTTTTGATTACATGATCATCTTTTACACTTTTTCTTGATTCCTAAACCTGTTTGTGATCAGTGTGGGGAATTATTGTGTACCTCTGAGGCTGGGTCTTCTTTGTTCTGCACGTCTCTATCTGAATCCATGCTCCTTGTCCCCAATATCTCTCACAGTCAATGACTCCATCAAAGGACTGACAAAATACAGACAGGCCCCTCTCCATCACTCTCTGCTCCAATGAAATGAGCTCTGGATCTGTTTGTTCAAGGCGAAGGGGCCTCATGGGCTGTGATGGGACACAACAGTCAGCCTGTCCCCAGGAACAAATGGCTCGCAACACACCTCATTTTCGTGTCTTTTTTAGTGTTATTGAGATTTCTTACACAGAAGGCAGCTATCAATCATTGTCGACGCTGCAAACAATTTCTTTAGACCTGTCAGTGTCACAGTCCAAAGTAGTTGTCAGTCCAGTGATTCTCAGTATTTTAATGATAGCTGAAGACTGTCCTCAGAGGAAAGCAACGCCAGTTGTCTTGAAGAGATCCCAAAAACAGCATGTGTACAATCAACTGACATAGTGCTAATGTCATGAAAGTAGAACTGTTAGACATAAGACTGCTGTGTTTACATTTTTTTGTTGTCATCACCTTTTGGTATTTACAGTATTGACAACTATTTTTCCATAAATGTTATGTAGTTAGAATCAATGTTAATTTTGCAATGGAATAAACGAGCATCACTCATAGTGACGAAACCACGCAACCATAACTTGACTGTGAACTTTTTAGAAGCTTCCAGCTCACAGTTTTACCTTTTTTAACCGAAAGCTTTGATTTTTTAATGCACTTTCATTTTTCTTTTCTGCATCATTTTCAGCAACAAACTGGTATCATGAAATGTTGTGTCACTAACATAACAATTATCAGACACACTCACATATCAATTATAAACTGGGGGGATTATTCTTCAGTATGTTTTCCCCTCTAAGACTTTGTCTTCCCCAATTAACATGGAACCACTGACGTTCCGATTAGCAGGTGACCTGCTCTGCTTCCTGAGCCACAGCTGCCCTATTTCATGCCATGTAAGGGCAGCAAAGCCTTGACCCGACCCCAACACAAAAGATGCCTGAAGCCACTCCCTATAAACATGCAGTACAGTGGTGTCCGTGACATTAAAGTCACCTAAAGCCCTCAGGAGTTAAAAAAAAAAACAAAACAAAAAAAACAAGAAAAAAGGGCAAGTAAAACTTTTACCTTGCCTTGCATTATTAGCTCATTTTTTGGTTAGTTTTGCTTGGTTTTTGGCATTTTAAGGTATTTTCAGGTCTATCCTTAAAATGATTTCACCTTTATGTTTCCATTATCAAACTGTTTTGGTGCTCATGATCATGATACCTAATAACCCTTAACCTTACTCATAGCAACAATTCGTAATCATTTCTGAAGACAAATTATGACATCCTGCCATCAGAGGCATCAGTTCAGCAAACTATTCTAGGACTTGCTGAACTTCTGGTAAATGTCACTGAACTAAATTAGCACTCTCCTTCATTTAGAAGAGCTTATTTGTCCAATGCCATCATGTTTTCATCTTCTTATTGCAAAGACTTACGCTTACATAAGTTATTGATGCTCCAAATATATGCCAAAAAAGCCTTCAGTCTCAGCGTGTCATCCTCCTACTGTGAGCTCTCAAACATCTATACACCAACTCAGTAAAGATTTTTCCCTGGTCTGAACCACTTGCATTATTCTGTTTGTTTGGCATATTGTGTGCATGGTTGAGCAGTCAGCCTGAAAAAAAGGGGAAAAGAAAGAAAAAAAACAGCTCCTGCTGTGGTCCAGATAATGGATTATCAACATTTCCCCACAAAGACAGTTATTTCTCACTCGAACAGAATTACCTATAGAGACTCCAATTTGTGGAAGAGGCTGCAACAAAACAAAGTGACTTCAAAAATACTGATAGTGTATTTACCTGCGTGCGGCCGTTTCTCTTGCATTTCATTTCTCTTGGTGAAAATGTAAAATCCACTAATGTTTACTTACCCAATTACAATAGCCACAACTCCAAGCAATCACACTTAAACTGGAAAGTGTGATGTTAATTGCCATTTAAAAGGCTCCCTTTACCTGCTAAATTGCTCCATTGCTTATATTCTCTTTAACAAGATTGGTACTTTGGAGAAGGAGAAATGACTCGACCAGAGATGCTGCTGAAAGAGAAAAGGGCACAATTAGTTTTCCAATCAATTTGCAAAGAAGGGGGGATGAGAGAGATCAATACTCTGATTATGCGTAAGGACGTCATATGCTTACACTGAGATCAAAGCACCAGTGACCTTAGCAGAAGCAAATGTGGATGCAACTATACATGATCCATAACATAAATGTGGAGAGGAAAGGTAGATGGTGAGCAGACACATATATAAAGGGATACATTACAGAACGACTTGTAAATGGAGACGTGTTATCTTCACCCAAGAGCCTTTGAACTGATGTTGGCTTTTATTATCTCATTTGTAATCAATAATGTGAAAATTCTCTGTGGAAGTACTTAGAGGTGTCCTTCGGGAGTTTCTGTGTTTGAAAAGCAAACAGGGAGAAAAAAAAAGAGGGAGTAGTCAGGTTTTATCTGAACGGCTCTGAGCTAACAGCAGCATCAGATGAGGCTGAGCAGCTGAAAATGCAAGTGAACTTGAAATATATTTTCTGCACCATCGGGCAGACTATTAGTGAAAGTCACACAAGTCAAACATTTACACTTACTGTCGCAAAAAAAGGGTAACCAGTCAAAGGCAGTCAATTTAATGATTTGAGTTTAAAGTGCCAGTTTACCCCAAATTCAAGTATGTTTTTCATCTTCACCGTGGAGCTATATATCCAAGTAGACTGATCTGGTGTTAATTGCCGAATGGAAAAAACTTTGCAGCTATGTGGGGTTTTTTCTACAAATCGTGGCCCTGTTACTGGAAATCCACAATCTTTGCTGTAAGCAGGACCTATATTCTTTTAACCACACTACTTCCACATCCAAAGAAAGCGTGCATTAATGTATACATCCTGTTATGCCATCACAAGCCTGTCATTACAGTTAGATGTACACTTGGTTTTCTACAGTGATACGGTTGGCGAGTGGAGTTCGAGCACAGTATTTTTTTCTTCCATACTTGGAGCACTACAAGTTGAGTATATTTAGTTCCATTACATTCAAGACATGGTAGACATTTGTTCATCTGATTTCCCCAAAGCTTGGAAACAACAACAACCTAGACTAATACATAAAATGATAGGCCAAAGGAAGAAAATTTTCATTTTAATTTTGAAATGAAGAAAGAAGAACTTCTGGTCTGTTTTTGCATTTGAGGTCAAAAGATTTTGTGCTGTTAAAAAGATAAGTAATGAACACATAAACATACACACAAAGAAAATGTGAAAACAGTGTGCGGGTTTTTCATACACAATCGTTTGAATCAATCAGAGCATCCTGAATGCACCATTTGAAATCAAGTGAGTTTTACTAGTATGAATAATGTTCTATGTCTGAACGGAAGACATTGTTCTGTGCCTTTACAGAGAATGGGAAGCAGCAGACAGATAAGTAAGCGAGATGAAAGAACAGTGCACCTGGTCGGTCTACGCTCAAAATCTTTGATCCGGTGAGGCAAACATCAAAGACTCTGTTGGGGGCTTTGTGTGGACTCCAGCCTATGAAGCATTCACCACTTTAAGTGCCAATCTAGCGTAAAGTGCAACTCAACGAGACGAGAGGCTTAAGAACGACGATTTTTCGCTGTCTGAAATTACAACAATTGTGCAATCTCCAAAGCAAAAGTAGGCCTGATGTGATCAATCCACAGATAATAGGAGTGAAATTTCAGTGCAATCACTGTCAGAGGAAACATTTGTGGGAACATAAAAAAAAAAGTCAAGGGTGTATGATGGGTTTACAGTTTGCTGAATCCCTATATAAACGAAAAATTGATATAAGGATGCACACATAGACATTTTCTCATACTGTAAGGACGGTTCAGCTTTTATTGTTTATGGTTAAATGAGCAACATTCAGAAGATAGGCTCATCCAATAGCTGTAATAATGATGAGTCTCTTAATCTACTTCCTCAGTACTTTTTTGAGCAAAGGGAACCCTCTATGTAAATAAATGCCAAAGCAAACCCTATAATGCCCTTTGTATCATGTTTGATACATGAGTTTCTGGGACCTCTATCTCATCATTGCCATAACTTCCAAATAGTATGGACAAATTTTATTATTTTTTTTTGTCTAAAATTAACATTTTTGCTAATAAAATTTGCCAAAAATGCCCAATGTATCAAATGTGATACAAAAAATATATAATAAATATGTAATAAAAATATATTATACACAAAATGATATAGCAAAAAAATGGGGATTTTGTTATGAGGGTTAATAAACATCTCAGTTCCAAAAAATCTGAATTTTCTGGCTATTTTTTATTGGGTTGGGTAATTTTAATTAAACATATTAAGTGATATTGCTACCCTGTAAAAATATGGCATTATGGTCAGGTTAGAAATATATCTGTCTCATTCGGTTGAGTGGTAGAAGTAAAAACCAGTTTGTACACATCCTTTGTTTTAAATTTGCCTTCGCAAATTAATGTTTTTGACTGGTAAGCCAGCCAAAGAGTCATCCAATTTTCAAAATGTCAAATTATTTTGCATCCTTAATTTGCACAATAGGTTTCACTAAATTATTTGATATATTTATAATGACACATTAAATAAAACTAAACTTTTTTTCTCCAGAAACAGGGCATCTGGACCTCTAACTCCTGTCCATGGCTCCACCAATGTGGAACCACAGGCAGAAATACCCACAGTCTGGACTCCTTAAATCACGTCTCCGTGTTTAAAGCCCTCCATCTGGACTTTATCAGCATCCACATATTTGTGTGGCAAAATAGTGGACAACACAAAAACTTTTACTACTGGGCAATGTTAGTCAACTTGCTGGGCTGCAGGTGTGCTGGGTAATGGGACTGAAAGAGACTATCAACCGGCACAAGATAGCAAAGCTTTTAGGTTTTCCAGTGGCTGATTCAAACAAAGAGCAAGGTGCCACATGATAAGGAGCATCTTTTCAATTACTACTCTGTGCTGGAGAGAGCAACTACATGCCAGAGCTAAGGGTTTCAGATAAGTCTCAAAACACAGGTTCAAAAAAGCTTATGTGCAGTAGATGGGTGCCAATTTAAAAAAAAATAAACACATATAAGCACAGATTAACTTGGACACCAAACAGCTCCCACAAAAGGATGTAATTAGTTGTTTTGATTAAAAAGTGCCTAAGGAAATTTTTAATCAAAGTGGGACCTGCTATCACATGAGCAAGAACATTTTAGTATTCACATAGGAGGGCAGGAAAACAGCTAAAACTATATATAAGCAGGTAGATATTAAAAAGATACAGGATATGCAATGGGGAGATGACAAGCACTTACAGTCATGCAGTCCTGTGAAAAACTAAGTACACCCGTATTGCTTCCAGAGCGATTAGGAGGGTAAGTAGCATCTAGGTGCTGATAAATGGATGCATAATTGATCAACTGGTGTGACCAGTCTAAAAGCAGAGGTTTTGACAGCTCACTGGTCAGACTTCAACACGACTGAAATGCTGGACACGAACTCAAGAGAGCTGTGCATAAACAAATAACCACATAAGCAATGAAGTGAAGCGGTGTTGTAAAGATGAGTTGGCCAACATTCCTCCACAATGAGAAAAGAGATATAGACACAATTATTACTTTTACCAGTTATTGCTGCTAAAAATGCTTCTATAAGCTACTTAATCATGGGACACACTTAGATTTTCACAGAACAGCACAGAGTCATATGAAAACTTTTGTTTTACAGGCAGGTGTAGTCAGGCTCTTGGTTGGTGTAAGCGCTTCGAACTGTTCCATCGATTCGCTTACGCTTATCCTTTTCAGGGTCGCGGGGGGCGCTGGAGCCTATCCCACCTGTCATAGTGCGAGAGGCGGGGTACACCCTGGACAGGTCGCCAGTCTGTCGCAGGGCTAACACATAGAGACAGAGACAACCATTCGCTCTCACATTCACTACCGCATTCACACCTATGGGCAATTTGGAATGATCAATTAACCTATCCCCGAACTGTTCCAATTAATTGTAAATTAATATGCTTTTAGAATATGCTTCATATATGTACTTTTAGAAGATTTTACTTCTGTCTCACATGTTAAGCTTTGGACTAAACATGATGAGGTGAATGAATAAATATTTCTCTTTAACTTTTTAACTTTTCCCTGAAATTCCCTTCACAGAGGCAGTAACAAAATAATAATAACAATATATTTTTTAAGATGAAGAAAGACTGTGCAGCTTCACTTGCAAATATCCTGAAGACTGATTAAGACAGCCGTTAAATAAAACAAACAAAAAAAACTTGAGAACTAAATAAAAATAATAATAAATAAATAATAATAAAAATAAAAAATATAAACCGATTAGAATAAAAATTCACATCAGTACAAACCATGAAATAACCTGCCAGGAGCAGCAGTGATACAACAAGCAGGTAAATGTCCAGGGCAAGAGAAATGTTGGTGTGCTCTTTAAAACTATAAAACAAGACTCAGCCTGATGAGGTGAATAAACAATACTTTACCTTGTTTACTTCCCCTCCAATTCCCTTCACAGAGGGAACCTTTTAATAACAATATTTAAAAAACAAAGCTGGAGGAAAAACTGTGCACCTTTTTTCAGGTGCCAATCTCAGGAAGTCTGATTAAGACAGCTGCAGAAAAAAAGCACAAAAACCTTGAGAACTATGATGAAAGCATAAGGGTATACGTGCATGAGTACAAACCATGAAATAACCCACTAGGAGTAGGAGGTAATGTAAAGGGCCAGAAAAATGTCAGTCTGAAATGTCGGCTCTTTAAAACTATAAAACAGGACACGTTTACAAAAAACGACTGGTTCTGTTTCCCAGTGCAGTTTATTCCAGAGAAACAGATGTACCTGTAGCAGCTTGAGCCTTTTTATTGTGCAGTGAGCAGCTGCCCATATGAGAGACAGATGTGGTTTATCAAAAGAAACAGGGTGAATCAGAGCAGACTGGAGAGATGTTTTAGCAGAGATGTTTCTATTTTTTAAGCTAATTTTTTGTAAGTTTTCACATTCACGTCTGCAAAGTTGTTATCCAATGATTAAATCCATACAAATAGTTGAGAATAGAGTTGTTTTTTTAATGCATTTTCCAACAACTGCATCTATTTATGGCATTAGTGTGACCACTGAGCAGATAATGAGCTACCTGAAGTTTATCTCACTTGTTCTTTTTTAATTTACTCACATGGTTTTGTTCAATTTGTTTGTAATTTTTCATTGTTTTGCCACCACTGTGATTTAATTAGCTGTAGGATAACAATAAGCTGGTTTATTCAGGGAATTAGCTGGTATACTAGCAGTGCTGGGGGAGAAGTTTGACTAGATGTAATTAAAGTAGTAAATATGCATTGAATTTTACATTCCTCTCATGGGTGTTCAACTAAATTCAAATTTAAATTGTGTTAATATTTTAGCTTTTTTTGTCTTGTTGACCCTGGAAGCATTGTTAATTAGTGTTACACATGCAATTACTGCCTACAAGAAAGGAAAACATGCTTTCGATATTAATCAGATTGATTCAGCTAATTATATATTATAATTATAGATTCATATTGTATGTACATAGTGAAAATAAGAAACCATGTCCCTAATTGATAAAGATGGAGATCCTAATCAGGCATATAAGTACAATCAATAATGTGGTCCTAAAACTGCAAGAAATTGATCAGACAAAGGGACAGAAGGCCCTTTTTTGCTTAGAATTCTGACACGTGTTGAAACAATCTTTAAAAAAAAAATTGAATTCAAAGGAGATGAGTTTCACAGCTGAAATGAATCTTGGGATCCTTGTGGAAAAACTGAACCATTTCACATGCTCTGAAAGATAAAACAGCAAAACAGACAGACAAAAACCGTTTAAGGTAATGGTATGGAAATTATCAAGACGTTCAAGCAGATTTCTTACAAAAGATTTTTTTATTTTTTTTTTGGTTTATGGATTTTGTGGTTCCACAGTTATAATAAAGAAATATAGAATTTCCCACAATATTTGAATTCCACACTGGCCTCTTTATTAACTTCATCACTCTGTAAATGTATGCGTGTATCACTTTCAGTGGGTGTTGCTGACAATCCAAGAAAGCCTAGTGCTTTGTGCCTGAAGCTGTTCGGATAAACAGCCTGGGGTAGCTATAGGGATACACCCAATAAAGGTTAGACTTTTTTCTGCCAATAGAAAAATACCAGTAATGTTTCTGTCTCCTGATTGGATGGCATGCTTAGTTGCCCATAGCTTACACCATTGTTTTCTTGCTTTGCATAGCTATGAAATAAACAGAGACAGTTGTACCTAACAAAATGAGTGTGGTAATTGTTATTTTGCTGTAACAGAGTGAAGAAAGAGGCGTATAGGGACAGACTATTATGAGCTGATCTTATGAGTTGATCAGAATAAGCCACAGTAAAATAGGATGCTTTTACATTTTTGTCAATTTGCCTTATTTTTTTATTTTTATTATGGATTATGTACAATAAGCAAGCATCAATGATCATATGTGGCAAGAAATCAGCCACTGCATTGTTATTCTACATTCACAATTTCTGTCCTGCTAATATTCCAGATATTTTTTGACTAGCTATGGACTCCTAAAATTTCTCTTGTGGCCACTTTTGTCAGGTCATTTATATTCAGCACCTAACATCAAGGGCTCATGGGATAAGGTGTTCTTTATAGGTCACTGTGAATTGAATGAAAGGATGGATTTTCAGCTATCAGTGATCATATAAATGTCTCTTTCACGTTTGCTTTATGAACCTTTGCTTACAATCAAAGTGTTAATGTAAAATAGAGGTTTTCAGCCATTTTCTGAATAAGCTCATATACAGTACTCTGCAAAAGTCTCCAGCCATCTCTCATCTATGTTTTGCTTTCAAAGAGCCAGACTTTTTTGTAATGCTCAAGTGGTGTTGAGCAATAGTTCTCAAGGCTTTCTGAAGGTCTTTCAAAACTATCCTTTGGACTTCTTTTTTTGCTCATTATTGGTTCAGTCCTTGCACCTGACCTTTTTCAGATTATTTTTTAACCACTGAACACTGAACAATGAATCATACAAGCATTAAAAAGCAGTCACTTTAGCGAAAATCTTTTAATGCGTAGTCACTTGTGACATCATTTTTAAATGTTTTGGAGCCATCTGCAAAACAGCGCAGCATCTGTCGTGGTTTCGGGGTGCACTTTGGCCACGGGTTTTGGCGATCTTGTCAAAATTGATGGACTTACGAACACAGAAAAGTATAGTCAGATTTTGATCCAGCAGTCACCATTTGGAAAGAATCTGATTGACACAGCTTCATTTGTAAACATGACAGTGATCCCGAACTCTCTGCCAATGCTTCATGTCAATCAGTCATGGATTGGTCTCCCTCAGGGCCTGGACCTTAATATTACTGAAGATGTGTGGGATCATCATGACTGAGAACGGAATTACAGGAAGTGTAGCAATGGTATAGCAAAAATCTTTTAATGCGTAGTCACTTGTGACATAATTTGGAGCCATCTGCAAAATAGCACATGATGTCAAAATTTAGTGATACTTGTAGAAAACTTGGAGAATAACAAAAGAAATTTTTTTTTATAATATAACATATTATAAAAAAAGTTATAATAATTGTTTAAACATCTATTGCTGTTGGGAAAACAGCAACACAAAGCTTTTTTCTTTAATCGACTGTATGTTTGTGGGTAGATAGTATTTTCTTTCCACACAGACAAATCTCGACATCAGATTAGTAATCCATCCCATCAGTGATGTAAATCAGGGGTGGGCGGACAGTCGGCTTATTGTTCCTCCTGAGGATTCACCACTGATGGGCTGCTTATTGAGCTGCAAAGTAAAAAGGGCTGACGACTGTCTCCAGTATAATTGGACAAATGCATCAATTACATCAATAGCAAATTACAACATTCGTAATTGATCCCTGGACAACTGCAGTATAGATCACCGCACTGCTCGATAGCTATACCACGATATTCATGTTGCACTGAGCATATTCAGGAACTAATTAAATCTCAGAGGAGAGGATCAATGTTTGAAGAAGCATGGGACAAATATTGATTGTACAGCAGAGATCACTTATACCAGTGATTTAAAGTGCATGACAAGTTACAAAAGATTTCTTATGATTAATTTGTTATATGATTTTAAATTATGATTTTTAGATAGTCTTGTCTTTTTTCAAGTATTGAGAAGAAGTATTGGCCCATTTGCTGTCTTACTTGCTTTTACAGCTCACACACACATATTGTGAAAACAAATTTTTCCCTTGAATGAAAATAAAATATATTCTGTAGACCATCTATTGCATCCGTACTGTACAGCCTGCATTAACTACAAGATTGCATTTAGATAGTGAGCTGGTGCTAAGCACAGTACTCAAGGATTTCAAGAGTCTTTACAGCACTTGCAAAACGAAGGTGACTATCAGCATGAGATTTCACTTGATGAATCAATACCCCAGACAGCAGGATAAATGCTAATGTCTGGATGCAAGGACACACTACTACTGTCTGAAATGCTCAGTAGTTATGAGGGTGTGTGTGACGCTCTGGCTCCACTTCCTTTTTATCATAATAAAAAGGGTTTTTTGTTGCATCTAAAGAAGGACACTGAAATTGCTCATCTTACTGCAGCGTATACTGAACAGCAAGCTATTCATACTTGACAAACAACACTTCAGGAAAACGAAGCCTAATATTAGGCTTTGCTATAAAAAGTGTTTATTAACCACAAAAACTAAATAACATGATTTTTGTTCCCCAAGAAAGGCAAAAAGCACTAAAGAAGACAATAATACCACATGTTCTTCAGAACGGCTGGGAAGCAAATTAAAAGAAATCTTAATGCCCTAATTTGCTGCCATTATCACCAATGGTTTTTAAATAACTGACAAAAAAGCAAGATAATCTAAAATATGCAGATTCTGTTTGTAGACTGTCTACAGAAAGCAAATGGGAACATAGTGCAGCTCACACAAATTAAATAAATTGTGTTTTATTTTATTTTGATTAATATATAAGTTTTAATCCATTAATCTTGTAAAATAATCATCAAATTAATGTATTTTAACTATGACAGTTATTGGGTTGTTTTTCTCCATCGTGACTAATTTAGTTATGTGAGTCTGAATAACTGAATACAAGATGAAATTTACATTTTGAATTTTAAAAACTCCTAAAGAAATGCAATTTTATCTTCAGCATTTGAGGCTAGCAGCAGTTGGCTGTGTCCTATTGCACTAAGAAACCATTTTTTATAAAGAACTTTTAAACCTAATGGCTGTCTCTGACACAAGATTTAGTAATCTGAGCACAGCTACCAGAGCTTCCTAACCAAATAATCCTACAATTTTAAGGGAAAGTGTGGTACATTTAAAATATACTACTTTTATTAAAATAAATCAGACTAAAGATAATTTTAGAATAGCCTTAAAAAAAATACAGTGTTTAAAAGAGGTTATGATGAGCCAAAGTGGCCATCTCACAAGATACTAGCAGAGATATGACTGGTTTGTTAACTGGTCATGGAGGGCTATTAATTTGTACTACCACTGCTTATCTCACTTTAAAGAAATAAAGGCAGTGTTTAATCTTGTTGTTAATTGTTGTTAATTTAGATATTCTTTTTTTGTTTTGTTTTGTTTTGTTTTTTGTTTTTAGAATTAATGCTTGTACCCCGGAAGAAGCCATCAGATGGTCGTTACACAGCGGTCAACAAAAGACGGACACAACCAGCATCGATACTCATGTAGCCTGTGGTGTTTCAATGATGCTTAGCTGATGCTAAAGCACCCAAAGTGTGCTTAAAAAAAGTCCCCCACATCATTTCACCACCACTAGCAGTCTTAACTGCCATACAAGGCAGTATGACATCCCTACTTTTAAATTGTTTACATCTTGCAGCACACTCATCAGATCAGGCAATATTTTCCAATCTTCTATTGTTTAGCCTTTGTTTCTGTTTTTAGCAAATAGGAGTGTGATCTTCTACTACTGTAGCCCATTTGTTTGAAAGTGTGCATTATCAGGTACTCATCTGTTCACCTTGGTAGTAACAAGCGTTTTTTTGAAGTGACTTCCAATCAGCTCAAAGCAGTCTGACCACTCTTCTCTGACCTCTGACATCAACAAGGCATTTTCACCTAGAGAACTACCGCTCACTAGATATTTTTTCTTCTTTCATTCTTTGGAAACCCTAGAGAGGGATGTGCTGGGAAATCAAAGCAGATCATTACAATGAGTGTTGGCTTCAAGCAGATTCTAAAATGCTCTGCTAATGCTAATCTGACACCAACAACACTGTTCTGTTCAAAGTCACTTAAACTGCCTTTCTTCCCCATTCTGATGCTCAGGTTAAACTTCAGCATGTGATCCTAACCATGTCTACGCAGATTGAGTTGCTGCCATGTGAGTGACTGACTAGATATTTTAATTAATGAGCAGTGGAACAGGTTTACAAGTGTCCAGTGAGCATACATTTTGTATCAGAATGGTTACAGGTTTGGATAACAAATGAAGTGTCAGCTAAATGGTCATAATAGCTTTGTTTAGTGATCATAACCATAAAAAAAATGTGAAAATTTGTTATCTTCATATATTGCATCGTAAGTGGATACTGCCAAATATCTTATAGTGAATCAGTTTTACATTATATTAACAGTAAGCTTCCAGTTGGCAATGCAGTTCCAACAAAACATTTATGTGAATTATGTGATTTCTAAAAAGTGAGAGCAGCGTCTGCCAGTTTTGAACATTCATCACATAAGTCTTTATTTATATTTTTATAGAGTAGCTCCCATGTAGAAAAAATACATTTTCAAGTTTAATTGTGTCTTATAAGACTTGCGTGTCTAATACTGTAGTTTATGTTTTATTAGATAAATAGAATAACTTGTGAGTAATATATATAAAACATTAACTATGAAAGGAAATGGGAACAATTTGTAGTTGGTTCTATTTCTTTTTTTTATAGGCATACAAATATAGGCTAGTCAAAAAGTCTCATTCTATTACCACATATGAAACAAATAGTTTGCCATTTCTGTGTGTGTATGGGGGGCGGGGGGCATCATAGTTCATAGAAAAAGGTTAAAATGCATTTGCAGCTGAAATATTGGTTGTGTCATTTAAAACTGGCCTTCTCTTCCATTCTCCTCTCTGCCGATGACCTTTTTCTACTGTCCACGTCTCAGCGCCAGAGGAGAGAGAATTTTGGCCACGCTCCATCTCTTCCCAAATGAGGCCAACTGAGGAAGTGAATCACTGTGTTTTTCCCCTAGTCATAGGAAACAGCTGTCATGCCGTCGTCTGAGCTGCTTTAATGCCAGAGCCGGCTGGGAGAGTCAGCAGGGAGGAGAGAGCTCCCACTCCATATCCGTTCGCACTAAACCCATCACCTGAGTGAATTCAACTTGCCATGCCTCCCAGCTACACTCAAAGCACAGGGATATAAACAAAGAACCAGCTATGCTACAGCAAAGTAGCTCTCTGGCACTGCTGCAGTGTTTCAGAATACTGGTTCTAATTAACTTAGCATCACTTTTATACGTCCTTGGATGATTTTAAATGTCATTCAAGCAAATGTTGAAGGTTACGGTTGCAGGTGAATGATCTGATATGATTAAATGCTGCCAGTCAAGCTATTCATATAAATGCAAAGACAGGAGGAGCGGATGATATTGAAGTAATATCAGGGAGGGAATGAAATGCTTCAAAATAAAAAATGAGCAGTTGAAAGGGGAGGTTTCCATACAAACCTTTAGCATGTGTTTCATTAGCAGAATGCAACCTTATCTCCCAGGACCAAACCTTATCTCTCACAGATACCACCAGCATGCATAATAGGAGTAGGCCCTTTGTGCCAAATGCTGCAGGGCAGAGCCCACATCACTCTCTTGGTACAGACTTACCCTCCTTTCCTCTTTCAAGCCACAGCTGTACACACATGCATACAGACACTCAGGCATGCAGAAAAGCACACACAGAAAGACACTCACCTCCCCTGTGTTCATCGCCCTCTTCATGTTGCTCCAAACCCAACCACCCACCCAGAAGCTGTCTTTGTATGACTCAGGAGGTGATGTCCAAGATTATAACTGGACTCCTGCACCAAAGAGGCAATGAGGTTTCATTTTACTAGGAAGCAATAACAGATAACAGCCAAATCTCTCTATCAGTGATGAAAATGTATGCATGTACCCAACCTGCTTTGATAGTTTTGATTAGAAGAAAAGGAGCGTGCATGTGCGTGCGTATACATGTCCCTGAGCTCAGTGTCTGTATGTACAGTATGTGTGTGTGAGCGCGTGTGTGCATGTGTGCAGAATTCACGATGAGCATCTGTGCACAGCTCAGAGACGAGTGCAGGCTACCTGCTCCATATTCATGTGTTTCCCCATATGTGACCCAGCTCTGTAAACAAAGAATATTAAACACGGATACTCAGAGGCAACCTAATGAACACATACACATATTACTCACAGTGTAATGAATCGATAGAACTTCTTCTTTCATCAAATATTTATTGTAGTAATATTCCTAAGCCCTTCAAACTGAAACAACAGTGCTGTGCTGAGTTTAACAACAGACCTTTGTGGCCTCAGAGCTGGGATAAAAACGGCAACTCGGTACAAGAAAAATATAAATCCTCACCTTAATCAAATCCATCACTCATCAACACTCAAATCACTACAAAAGTAATAATTAGACAAAGTACCTTTTAACATAAAGATTATTCCAGTGTTATTTAAATATATAAACAGGAGATATCTTCTATAAAACCTTCTTCCCATAACAGATAAAATAGAGTGCCATCATCTCTGTGACAACAGCGTACAGTGTCAGTAATCTTTAGAGCATGTTTAAAGAGTCACCTTCTGACTTCTGTGTACTGGAGTCGAGGACATCAGCAGAGCATGACGGCATTGTGGGATAACCAGTGCTGCAAAGGCTGTGAAGTAATAGAAATGCGAGTTGGCCCCCTGAGACACTCGGTCTCTTTTTCTGGCGCTGAAGCAAACCAGCTGACAGGTTCTTATAGCTGACTGAAAACCTCTGGAAACTCTGAAACCTGAAACACCTTGAAAAAAAAAAATGACAGATCACAGCTGTGTCAGACTCCACGCCTCTCATCACCCATCTGCTGGTACAGGTTTTTCAAAGCTCTCCACCCGGATTCGGTTCCTTAATGCAAAGTCCACCAAACATATTCTAGTTTGTTTCTTTGAGCATTATTTATATAAATCACTTCTGAAAAGTTACACTTGATCATCTGCGAGCTCATACCCACACCTTACTTCGAGAAAAGTTTAATTAATTACGCTTCTATTAATTAATTAAACATTTTTGAATGTAAACAAAGTGCAGTGGTGCCCACTTGTTTTGTCTCAGCAGGAGGACAAATAGCTATTGGGCTCCCTCTATTGGCCTTATGCATCCTTTTTATGCATCCATCTGCATTCTGTCCAGCAGCAGGTTCAAAGGCGCTACATGATTGAGCTTCCTGTAAGGGAACACTGGGAAGTTGTTTTCATATCTGTATCTCACATACATGTGGCCTAACCTACACTTTACAACTCTATTACTTAATTTAACATTTAATATATGAAATTTAAAGTGAAAGTTTAAAAAAAAGTGGTAGCCATGGTTTCCTAGAGCTCTCCATAAACCATAAAAGACCCCAATTTATTAATTATACAGTCATATTGAAAAAAACACACAAAAAACAGAAAAAAAATAGTAGACATAGTTAATTAAATAAAGTTGTTTAGAAATTGTGTTGGACAAATGAAAATCAGGCTAAAAAGCTGTCGCTTTACAAGCTTTGGTTAAACTGCTTATATGATTTATATACCTCAAAGTCATTAAAGGTGTGACCTTGTCAGTCTTACAAACTAATGTTTGGTTGACTTGAGCAGCTCTTTGCACTGGCCTGAAAACACATGCACTGCATTTGGCTGATTATTATTGCTTGAGCAACCACCTGCATTGACCACAGCGTCTGAGTCTAATTAGATAGCACTATATCCCCCGCAATGTCCCGAGCCATTATTGTTGCAAAGGAGCCAACTTCTGAAACCAACTCTCATTGTCATGAATTATTCATAGGCTAAAGCAGCAAAGCCCCAATCATCCATCAACATCAGGGGAAAATACATAAACAAAATCACTCACATAAAGTCAGCTTTAAGTCTTAGTTTGGGCATTTAGTGTGTAGCCACAGGATATTTATTATTCCAGCTTCGAAGAGGTTGTGGAGCAACTGATATGGATTTAGCCAATTTACCTGGGGCTCGAGTAACTTAATTTATTTTCTGGACAAGTGCAGGAATCGTAGCAAAGTGGCAGCATTGAATGGGGCTTTTATTGGATGTCACTTATAAAATCTGTCAGGGCAGAAAGATTGTGCAATTGCTGCATCAGCAGAATCTAACTTTCTAAGTAGGAAAGTTAGATTCTACTTAGTGTGATTATTAGGTGAACCTAATAATCACACTGTATGAGACTATTCTTGTGCTGCAAATCCAGACCATAGAAGCTATGAGAGAGACACGTGATTATTTTTCTCATTCTCTGTCTTCAACCGCAGATACATCCCCATGAAACAAAAAGTGAAATAAAATTGTGGTTACCAGTGTCCACTCTCTCAATCTGTCACTTCACATAAGATTATTTGTGTTCCCCGAAGACCCAAAAGAAATATTCACATGGCTCCTTTGCAAGTTGACAAAATCTATGAGTAGACTGGACATCAAGCTGAGTATTTGATATTTATGACTGGTTATGTGGTCATTCTCAATCCATGACTGGAAAGTATTTTTTCTCTCTATCACTCAAGTACAAGCAATGCCTGCATGAGCAAACTGATCCTTTGTGGCTACATATGCAGAGCAGGCTATCTGACTGTTCCGTCAATAGCAGACTCGTTGCACTGAAGGTGTCATTTCAGTTAGGACATGTGTTACCCCTCGACATCCCTCCTTTGAAATATTTATAAAATGTGTATCTGGGAGGAAATTATGAAAAAGGAGGCAAGAAATGGATTGCGGTCTGAAAGTTTACATATAGCATGAGGAGCTAGACAGAGAAAGACATGCAGACTGTAAACTCTGAAAATGGATATGCCACATTTGTAACCAAATAAGGAAATAATAATATCCATACTGGTGCACGAGCTTTAATGCTTTCTCACAGCTCATATATTTGCAAAGGATTTACGAGAGCAGAGTACTGATCATTGTAAGGCAACATTTTCAAGGTGTAAACTTTTTTTTAAATTGGTTTTTTTTTTCAATGT
>VUQR01014999.1:10175-42017 GCA_015108515.1 Hemichromis elongatus | reverse complement strand
CGTCTCCAGCTTTGCAGGTTCCGCTGGCACGCCAGCCTCCGGTCTTCCCGTGCCTGTCCAACCAATAATCACACGGTTGCTGTAACAGTACATTCAATGGCTGCAGCTCTCCCGCTGTTAAATTAAATAAAACCATTAAATAAGGCCTTTTACATCCATAAATGTTTTACAAAAAAAAATACAATTGTGACCATACACTTGTAGGTGTCACAACAGCTCCATTGCTCACGCAGGAAGGTGCTGAGTTTTTTTTCCGCTCCCCACCTGTCAGTCACGATAAATAGCAATGAACTCAGTCGAACTATCACTCACAGGCCCCAAACTCTAAATATTTCTACGCCGGCCAAAAAAGAAACCACTTCTTGCCTCGTACAGTAGCCTGGCCTCTTTGCCACATCTTGGCTGAGGAAGCAGCAGTGCAAGGGTTAATCCCTGTGCTAAACTGTGCACTGTTGCTTCTACATTCAATTACCTCTGGTTAATACGTCCGCTCAACCCTCCATGTGAGTGTGGGGAGAGAAGCCATTTCCCTCTTAATTCTTTTCAAAGGAGTGTGTCTTTCGAGGAGAGCCAGGTATAAAAGGCTCCACGCATTTCGGAGACTAGAGGGGCAATAGAAAATTATTTCGTTTCATAAACATGTTACGCACAGCGGATTCACGCTGATTGGTGTCAAGCTGATTGATGGAGTGGGAGGGCAAGTTAATATATGGAGCCAAAAGAAGGCATGCTGCGAAGAGCACAAATTGCATAAAAAGCTGCAGCATGAGGGTGTCGACTATTTGAACGTTTTGAATGCTTTCGCGGGCATGTGTGCGCACGCGCACCAACACACACACGCGGGCGATGTAAACTGTTTGCCCCCCTTACAACAATGCACACATGCATTTGCACCTCTAGTTCAAATAATCCATCTCTCTCTCTCTCGCTCTCTCTCTCCGTCACGCACATACACAAAAACACTACAACTTGCCACTTCTGTGTGTGTTTGCGGGCTGTGACTCTGTGAAAAGTGATAGGTCCCTGTCTAAGCCCCGAATGAGCCCAGAGATATAAATACACACTGGGAAATATATCCCAGAAATAAAGCGCAGATACAGAGGCAAGTGAAACTGTGCAACGCTGCCATTTATTGCTAAACTTCCTTTCAGTGTTTACGCTGCCAGGCCACAGGATCTCAGAACCCTCTTTAAAGTCATTCACTTGCTGGAAAAGAAGTCAGTGCTCGCCTGGGAAGGATAACAGGCTGTCTGGCGGCTGACCGAATGACCTATCAATAGATTCTGATTTTATACAACACAATTTGGAGCGATGACAGCAGCTTCTGACCCTCTTTTATTTATCCGGGGTGGTGTTTTTGCTGAGCGTGCGCGCTCTTTTTTAGTAATGCCCTGCTTCACATTCATACAATTCCATATATTCACGCCTGAGAGCTGCCCGGCACAACCACAGACATCCACTGTTGGCCACTCAGCAGCTTCACCGGAGAATTACTCATTCACTCGCCCTTCTTTGCTGGCTCCCCAATAGGCTTTCATTCACTACGGATTTCTCTATTTCAAAAACCATCTTGTTCACATTCAAAACTTGTGAGGCAGTCATACATCAAGTGGGAGCACTGGCTTATTGGGCCAATTGCGCATTGCGGCTTCACAGAGTCGCTGTGCATCACAACGGCAGTTCCATTAATTGGAAAAGTGTCTCCTATTCGAGGGCATGATTAAAATGTGGTGTGCTGTGTTTTTGCGATAAAGACTCAGTGAGATGGAGAGATATAAGGGGAGCGCGCTCAGAGGAAGGAGAAGGGAGGAGAGGCCCGGAGGCCAGGCTTGCTGGGTGACAATCCAGCTTCTGTGGGGGGTCACCGGCAGGAGGCGGAGCATCATCTGGCTGCATAAAAAAAATGGACTCAAAGCCTGTTTTTGAGTTTTGTTTCTTGGGCCTGTGAGAAACAGGGCCACAAAATCAGTATGGAGAGGGTGGCTTACAGATTTAGCTTACAGTTAAAGGAATGGCATTTCCAGCTACACTGGAGCAAATGTTCTGACAGTGATATCCTGTTTCACAGCGGTAAGGATATAAAAACAAAAATCTCAGCCGCTCCTTTGAGATCTTTCACTGCTTCTCCTCCACACCGCCGCTCACCAAATGATGAATATTTATACTGTTCACACTTTAACATAGTCTAATCCCAGCTTTGCCATTTTACTGCTGCTGATACTCCACATGTGAACAAGAGAGTAAAGTTATGGCGATGGAACGACAAAGTGTGTGTGTGGGGGGTTTGTACTCTCCCTACTTCTTGTCCTTGATTCCATGGTTTGATGGTGTGACAGACCCTGGGGTATATAGTACCGGTGTGAAAACAGGCTTGGCGGACTGTTCTGGCTCTACTCCCTATTCCATACCTCCAGGGGGCTATTGCTCCCCCTCTCCCATGCTACTCATTTCACCTAGAGGTGGGCTTTAGCCCTGGATAGTTATCCATCTATGCTTTACCGCTCCCAGGTCCCTCAAAGCCAGGCTGGCTACACAGTGGGGCCAAGCCCAAGCTGCTTCAGGGAGGAAAGCAGCAGAGCCGTGCTGGAGGTCCTCCCCTGGGATGCTCAGCAGGAGCAGAAATGGAGCCAGGTGGTGTGGATAGATCACTGGTAACCACAGGGTTGGTTAGAGACACACAAGCTTCAGGCAGAGCACAGCCAGACATCCCTGCATGTCTTCCTCATCTTCAGCTCTGTGCAATCAGCTGCACACCTCAGCAGCCATTGTCAAAATAAAAATGGGTTCTATTTTCGCTGTAACTTTGTTCAGGAGCAGTGAGCTGAACAGAAGAGGTAGAGTAATTATAGGAGCCACAATGTGTACTCTGATTGCAAAGTAATGTTTCAGGGAAACAATTTATAGCAATAAGTAACAGCAGGAAAGAGAAAGGCACTGTGGGAACTTTCTTGGCAAAAAAAGGGAAGCAAATTTAGAGATTTTGTCTTCTTTATAACTGTAAATGTTGTCTTAAGTAATTAACATAAGTCTTATAAGTATTTCTAGAACTATGAATTTTCATGAGGCCGTCTCTTTACTGTTCCCTCTCTGTGTATGTGTTTCCTTTTATCTCTACAGTCTTGTGCGAGCTCCAGTCCCTCACTTGCACTAAAACAGCAGCCCCCCCGGTTTCAGAGCACCAACAGAAACAGCTTAGACATGTCCCATCTACAGGGACACGAGGATCATGTGGTGGCAACAAATCGAAAAGCATCTTCACCTGGTGTGTTTGTCGTCAACTCCCATGTCTGGAGACGCAAGACACGCAGTACCTCAACGCCGCTTTCCACCAGCCATCGATCTGAGGCTCTGAGACTCGGCCAAAGAGCTATCAACCTTTTAAAGTGTCACTTTCAGAGGGAAATGGATTGCCGCGGTGGGATTGGAAAGAGGAAAGAGGCAGACAGGAAGGTTAGGGGTAAAATATCGGAGGACAAATCACCAGCGTAATCAAATCACTCCTATTTGAAGCTCATCATTCATGACTAAACAGCGCGCTTTAGTGTATCATTATCTTGTACAGATGTGTGCTTATGATCACAAGACAGTGAGTTCTATCATTAGTTTAATAATACTGCATGTGTGTTTAATTGTGACCTGCCAAGGGACTGCAGATAAAAATTAGCGTTGCACTAAGGCTGGCACATCGAATTACAACAGCTGTATTCAGAGGAATGGTTTCATCAGTAAGTTATGTGATTATTGCTTTCATTCCTAGAGTGAGAAAAGATTTCTGATTGAAGCCAGTCAAGGGTGGCTTCACCCTTGACTGGCTTCAACTTAGCCATGCTTAGCAGATTAAGCTAGGCTACACAGTGTTCCTCACATGTTCCCCATGTGCATGTATGTGAACACTCTTGTGTCCATGTCTATGTCTCTATACAAGAACATGAATATCGCAAAGCAGATATTTAATTGCAAATTGGGCTACTTTGTGACAAATCAAGCCTCAAGTGAGTCTCTCATCCTGCGAAATTCCAAATTTTGAACTGTAGCTGGCAATGCTAATCCTTCTTCTGTAGTAAAGCCTTGTGAACTCAGTGTAGTAGCACATAAACCATACCTACTGCTTGGTTCTGGTTCGAGTGACCTTTCAGGTCACAGTGGATCTGTAGGGCAGAAGAAACACTACCATTAAACTATGAGTAGTCTAAGACAGTCAAGTTGAAGGCAAGGTTTTTGGTGGAGGTGAGCAGCTGGGTGATATCAAGCAACTCCAAAAATAAAACCATAAACATTGAGCTAGATGTTAAAGAAACACAAGGCTGGAAGGACCTGGGCTAGCGAGCTAGCAGTCTACAAACTTTCAAAATAAGATGTTTCTAAAGGAAATCCAATGGCAGAGTTTTGTAGCCATTAAAAATGTTGGGCTGTGTTGGGGTTGTTACTCAAAAGAAGTAATTTATTACATATTACACCTTATTTTTCTTACAGGTACTGCAGTACATTACTTAATTACTTTCGAGCGAAAGTAATTTTTCCTGCTACTCGTTATATTGCTTTCTGGTTACTCTGTAAAATGACCTAAAATGCATTGACATAACTGACAGTGAACAATATGAACTGTAAGCTACAGCCCCAAACACCAACACAAATCCTTGCCTTCGTTACCTGTTAAAGTTCAGGGTCTGGCTGCTGGGCTGGGCTGGTTAGCATTCACTCAGTTTTAACATTGCTCTGGGTTCCCACTTAGCTTTGTGTTAGCATGCTGTCTGTGCAGATGTTAGCAGCATAACGTTTTTGTTCTGCAGACCACTGACTGTAGCACAAGCACACATTAGGAAAAAGTCCTTTTTTTGTTTGTCATTCATTAACTTTCTATCCACCAGGTGTGCAGATAACTGAGCCTTTGTAACGCAAGTAACTCAACTGACATAATAGTACAGTAATGCGTTTACATGACTGCATTACTGAAACGTGTACACCAACGCCTTACTCTGGAATGGTTTCCACCCAACACTGGTGATAGGTAAGCATTTCTATAGAACAATAGAAAAACATGTCAAAAAAATTCTGAAATGTGCCCTCGGTCTTGCAAGCGATGCACTACAAAAGTACTTAAAAAAAAAAGAAAGAAAAATATTTAAATGAAATGTGATGGCCTTGACAAAATGATTCTGGCAAAGCTTTTAACCCTCTTCTTCCACCGAGCAAATTTTTTGGATTTTTTTTTTTTGACATCATGCAAAAAAAAACAAAAAAAAAACGTGGATTTGCACAAAAAAACCCTCAAAAAATCTCTTTTGCATCCAAAAGATGACTTATACAAAGAAGCATAAAAGTGTGATTTGTTTAAAAGAATGCAGCTGGTTTGACTGTTTTTCATTTTTCTATAAATTTTTTACAAAATTATCCAGCGTCTGAAAACGTTCCTAAGGCAATGAATACCTGAACGCAATTAAGCAAAAACAACTTTTTATTGCAGAGCACTTGTTCTTTCCCCCAAACACAAAAACAGGCTCATATATAAATGCATGACGCGACACATCACCATATACTGTAGCTAACAGGAGGCATACAAGTACATGGCCATGCATGTAGGAGTCAAACTAATAATGCAAAATAAATCCTTTTCAATTCAAAACTAATTTATGTTGGAAACTTGAAGATTTGTCTCTGTGGGCTTCCTGCTCATACGAGGCTTTGTTTATTCTTTAAATGTATAAAAGCACGGACCTAAGACCTGTCCTTAACATTTTCATTGTAATCAGAAGCAAATAGTGAAGAAGGGAATAAAGGAGTTGGAGAGCACACACACTTTTTTTCTTTAAATCATAGCATGTCTTTTGTCATCATGAAAAAGTTTTAACGGTATATAATAAAGTTCACACATCGGGTACTTGGAATTTTATGTAATTAAAGAAATGTTGGAATGAAGAACAACAAACTTTTTACAAATGCAGTACAAGAATCAAGGTTACTGCTTTGGCTTGTTTAACCAGATATTAAAGCAGGGCTGCAGTGTTTCAAAAGCTGAACTTGTCTCATTGTTGTGAGGGAAAGAAAAGACCCTCTGGCCCTGGAAACCAGTAAATGACCTGACAAACACCTACTCATGCGCACGCACACACGCACACAACTATCTGCTTTGAAACACAGGCTCATACCCCAGCTTACACCCTGCCTGCGCTGCATGAACACACACTGTATATCTCTGGAGGTAAGACAGAAATCCAAAGACCTGCCAAGAAAAGTCAAAGGGATCCAGTACCTTGAGGCAGCAGAGGTGGAGGGGGGGGTGAGGATGAGACGAGGGACCAGAAGAGTGAAGGATGAAGGAAAGAGAAATATTCATGGGGGATAGAGAGAGTGACACCAGACCAGATGAAAAGAGATGGAGAGGCGGAAATTGGTGAGGGGCGGGCGGATAAAGTGGAGGCGGTGTGGGAGGAGTGATGCGAAATAACGGGAGAGGAGAGAAGCAGAGAACAGAGAGGTGGAAGCGTGAGGAATGAGCAAGTGTGGGAGGAGTGGGAAAGTCATGAGCAGCAAGTGTAAAAAATAAAGGAGAGAAACGGCTAACGTGGCGATGGAGGTACTAAGTGAGTCCAAGGAGTGGGGCTTGGGAGAAGACAGAGCAATGTGTTTTGTATGCACCCCAGATGAGAGCCAAAGAGACAAGGAGATAAACTGTCAGGAGAAGGCAGTGAATCCAGAGCGACAGAGAGGGAGAGCGTGTATGCATTTAGATGTTAGCCTCGCATGTGCAGAAGGCCTGAGTGGGGCTAAAATATCCAGCGAGAGATGTTTGGAAGAGTGAGAGAGAAGCAGAAGAGGGACAAAGCGAGTGAGCGAGATGGTGGCAGCGATTCGTTGATGCTATCTGGGCACAGGGAGATGTGTGTGACACAATCTCAAATTGGAAATCGCTGTTTCAATCTCGCCTCACTCCGTGGCTACCCGCTCCACTGATAACAAGAGCGGCCTAATTCTATTAAAAATATCCCGTGAGTGCAGCGGCGGCTGAGACGAAGACAGAGAGTGAGAGAGAACGTGGGAGAGAGAGCCGGGACAAGGAGGAGGAGGAGGAGAGAGTGAGTGAGTGACGGGAATGAGACAGAGGCCAAATGAGGGAGAGAGAATAGAGAGAAAGCTGACTGACTAGCGAAGCAAACTCCAAAAAACAACAGTGAGACTTTAAAGTGCTTGCATGGGGAGAAAGTTTCGCCTGTCTTCTAGCATATCTCCTTACCCCATCTGCCCATCATCTCTCCCAACCTCTCCATCTCAGCAAATCAGCCCCCTCCATCTATCTAACTACCCATCTGTCTATTTATCTCTCTATCCATCTGCCAGCTCTTATCACTCCCCACAGGTTACTGTTCTCATTTAGGACAGCGCTCCCTTTCTCTTCATTCCTCTTTTTTCATCGTACCCTCCACTCCATCTCTCTGGTTCTTTTTTTTTTTTGACTCCTTAAATCTATTTGCTCTGCATGTTTTCATTTGCCAAGCTAGCAAAGCTCGGAAAGAGCGTCTGACAGGCAGTTGTTCTTTGATCTCGCTACTCAATGTCCTCGGCCAAATGGAGTGCCCTAAAAAGTACTTTGTTTCCCGAGGTTTGACTAAAGATAGAATTAAGTGCCTGGCTAATCACCAATCAGCCAGTGGATCAATCTGAATTCACAGAGGGCTGCAAGGGAATAGGTCCTAGTTGCGGGACTAGATCCTCAGCCAAGTAAGACTTTAAAAGTCTCCATAGCTGTTGGCCAGCTAAGAGCAGAGAATGTCAGTAAGACAAAGGATTTGATGAAGATGGGATAAAAAAAAAAAAAAAGCTAGACTCTGAAAGCCAGCCAAAGAGCGCTCCAGGACAGTTTTCTCTTGCTGCGGTGAGCTCCAAACATCATCACTTTCGCTATTATTTCTTAGGCTGTGGAGACGAAGCGGGAAGAGCAAGAGAGAAAAAGAGAAAAAGCTAGAGTGTCGTGGGTGGATTGTGTATGTGAGGTTGGTCTAAATATATATAAGAAATAAACAGCTCGGACTCCAGCAGTATAGTGCCGGCTAATGAATTAATCAGACAGCCATTGGTTTCTGCCCAAGTTCAAGCCGGCCACTTTTTCCCTCTCTCTTCCTTTACAGATGGAGAGAACAGAGCAAGCTGGGAGTGAATGCTCATTCAGCTGTGAAAAAGCGCGTGTGTGTTCACCCGCTGCCTGCACCGCGGATCTACGGACGCCGGCGTGCATGTGTGGGTACGAGCTTGAACCCATTACACTTTTTATCTTCCGCTGATGATCGCCTGTCACGCCAATAAACTCAATCTGAAGCCTTAAATGTGAAAAGAGGGTTAGAGCAGATACAATGTGGTGCAGAGAGCAAAAAGGCAAAGTCGAGGAATCAGAGGTTGGGGAGCAAAGGAGAAAGAGAGAGAGACAAGTATGCGAAAGAAAGAAATAGACAGTTGGGAGACAGTCGAAGCTGGGAGATAAGATACTTGGATTAGTGAAGAGAGAGCTAGAGAGTGAGAGATGAAGAGGTTAAGATACGGAGAAGGGCAGTTGTGTAATCTCGGCTTTTAAAATGAGTTGGCCACCGCTGTGGTTGGAGGGAAGAGCTCTACATTGAGATTATACCAGATGGAGGGATTGCGAAAGAAATAGGTAGCGATACGGAGACACTAACATTGACAAAGATAAAGGAATCCGTGAGCCGGGGATCAAGACAATAGCTGTTTATGAATCTGTATGCCAGCTGATACTTAATCCCCCTTCAAATATCACTTCATTTAGCTCAAGCGGAACAAGCCATACACGAAACGCATAGTAAATAAAAACTCCTTTTGTCTCCCTCTTTAGCTGCTTTTGTACAAACAGTCTTAGGGCTGTAACCTGTATTACTTACTCCGGTAAATGGCACACATTACACAGACTGTTTCCACGATGTATGCAAATGGAATAGGAATGGAGAAAAGAGGCTACTCTTCCCAAAACAGCAAACTGAGCAAGACAGAATAATGAAATTAAACTGTCGTGGGTTCACCACCGCAGAGACGATTATTTAAACAAAAGAGCAGCCACTTAACAGCAAGCCTTTGAGGTCTGACCAATAACGCTTGCTTTAGTCAGAGCTCTCACAAACAATCAATACACTAATAACAAAGTATATGGAGTCGGTTGAAGGCACATAAATGAGGTTCACTAAGGTTATATTAGTGGCATTGAGGAGAGACACCTTTAAGACCGACTCCAGTTGCTTGTCAGTCACTCTCTGTTGGACGCTACACAAACAAAGGCCACTCCGACAATTGTAGTCAAGTTCTTTTAGTCTGTATCAGGGGAAAAAACTGTTACATTATTGCCTCTTAGATAGCGCAAATTGTGTTCACACATACTTATAACAAACAAGCCAAGAGCTATTTATGTACACTGATGGTCACAAAGAGCTCACAGACAAACAACCGATTATAAGCATTATTAGTCAAGTCTGTATTTGGAGGTTGAGCTAAAGAAGGCAGAAGCAGTACGACAAAGATGCATTCTCTGGAATGAAGCAGGCAGTACATGACAACAGCAGGAGAGTTCGTCTAATAGTACTTGCTGAAAGTGCACATGCGCTCACAGTCCTGTGCAATTTTATTTTCTTGACGTAAACAAACCGCTGCAGTTCTCCAAGTAGCCTCGGTCCGATCTTTGAGTCTGCACCACAGTTTGATTGACAACTTTCACGCCGGCCCAGATGGAAATTGGTAAATGGACCGTGTTTATGTAGCGCCATCGACAACTCAAAGTGCTTTAAAACCCCACTAATTGGGCACCAGAGTTTGATTTGAAAGACTG
Organism: Hemichromis elongatus; assembly: GCA_015108515.1. NCBI lineage: Eukaryota > Metazoa > Chordata > Actinopteri > Cichliformes > Cichlidae > Hemichromis > Hemichromis elongatus. Next base: position 32,197 of record VUQR01014999.1, on the reverse strand, counting down.
CTGTGAAAGCTCAAGGTCAATACCAGAGCACACTAAACAACGAGACAAAGACCACCTGAAAAGATGAGTCGCAGTCAACTTCAAAGCTGATTTGTAGTTAGTTTTTTGGAGTGGAAGTTAAAAAGGGGACAGCTACGGGCATTTTGCTTTATAATTTTTTATCATTTATAATTTTAGAATTCAAACGCCAAACAATCACCGATTCCTTACCCGTACAGTTGATCCGTTTAAACCACATCTTTAGATTTTTGCGCACATAAATACATTCACATGCTAAAGAATAAGCCAGATAATCAAGTGACCAGGTAATAAAAGCATCAGTAAAGTTCTCTGCCTTAACTAGCAGTAAATGCCAGTAAAATGCTTCACTTCCATGTAGCTCATATACTCGTAGTTTGTGTGTAAAGAGCCAATATTGAATAAGCTTAAACAAACTGAGACAGACAATCAACCAGCCAAGCATTAATAAATGTTGGAAATGACAGCTTGCTGTTTCTGATCAATGGGCAGACCAGAAAACGGAGGATGATTGGCATTTGTCATGGATTTGATTTATCTGGTCATCTCCACACCTGTCCCCTTGTCACTGTGCTGCAAAGAAAAAAAAAACGATCAATGCATGTGATCAATGGCTTCAAAGATTTAGCCTAAGCCCAGCTCCATTCTTAACAGGCTGTCATTCACCACTGGCTACCCAGACATGTCTTATTCCAACAGGAGACAGCTATTCGCTTTCTGACTTTCAACTGTCTGCAGAAAGTAAAGCACTCGGTGTTGTCCGTTTTGACGGATTGTGACAAGAGGCGATGCTGTGTTTTTGGGCAGCTGAGCGTAAGGATCGGAGCTCACGCTCGACGAGGAAGAAAAGGCGGTCGGGAGCGGGGAGGCGGAGGCGGTGCCGTGGAGAGGCCTGGCTGCAAAAAACAGGCGATTGCAAAGGCTGCGCTCAGGAAATCATCAAACAGCAGTTGGTTAAGGGTCTCTCTTGTTCCACCGCAGTAAAGGGACCCTGATGATGTGACACCAGGCTGAGCCGATGAATGTGACTTTTGGCTCTGGTTATAGATAGTCCCATTTTATTCTACGCGCGCCGCCTTTCTTCCACTGGCAGCAAGCTGAATGGGGGCTTGGCATTTGAAAGGAAGCCGAGAGATTTGCTGGCGGATTAATCCTTTCATTAGGGAAAGTGAGAAGTTAATTGCGGCAACAGCTGCATCTCTCATGTTTACACGACTGATGGTTTAAACGCCATCCCTTTAAACGGAAAAAAGCAATTATCAATAAATGCAGGGCAATCTTGCCATGATGAATTGAGCTCAAATTAGGCTTTCTTCTTCTCCGCACCGCATATTCGGGGGCGCAAAAAAGCCGTGTTGGCTGGCAGCGCGTGGTCTTTGCAGAGCTGAATTGTCACACAACAAAGATAAAACACTTGACTTTGTGCGATGAAGAGTTCCCAGGGAGAGCGATCAAAGGTGAGCCGGAGTCGTGATTTCCAGCTGATGAGGAGAGAGGAGGGATAAGGAGAGAGAGCAGGGAGGCGAAGAGTGAAAAGAGCTTATAGAGTCTGTGGGAGAAGAGGAATCGGGTGTGTTGATACACTGCAGAACAACAACTTCAACACAGAAGAGCTTGCCAAAAAACTCGAAGTCGAGTTATGCTGGCAATTGAGAAACCGAGACGGCGCGGTGGTCTGCATCTGTAAAGTTTGGCTTGGAAAACTAGGACTGAGAAACACAGGCCTGAGAAAGGGGGATAAATTTAAATAAGGGTGAGAAAGCTACGAGGGAAGTGGGGCAGGCTCAGAGGTTGAGAGACGAAAGCAATGGTAACAGGATGACTGAAAACAAGGGAGGCGGGGAGTCCCACAGCAAGAAGGGAGGGCAAATAACACAGGGGGCACAGAGGCAGTGAGAGGAGTACTGAAGCACCGAGGAAGGCACGGTAACATTCACCGTTAGAGCCGATCAATTTCCCGTCCCCTCAATAATTGATGTGACGAGCACAACGGGCTGTTATCTGTCAGGCTTGACCGAACGAAATACAAACCCCAGTGGGAGCCCAAGCGCATGTGCACACACACACACATCTATGCAAGTGCAAAAAAATGAGTGATCCAAAAACACAAACCTAAGAGTTAACCTTGAGGTACGTGGTGCTAAAAGAAAGTGAAAAATATAATTCAACACAAAAAAAAATGGAAATCATACGCACTTCCTGATGCCTTCATTGTCATGGTCACACTCTTCTGATGTTACTGAGGCTCTCATTCATCATCTGAACTTTCTGTCATACATACACATGCAAAGGCATAAAGCTGCACTTCCTTCTCCTTCTGTTGTGTCCGTTTAATCTCACCTCACATCCTCTATCCTTCACGTATCCCAATGTCACGTCACACGCAATTCCACAGCCGCATCGACGCTTCCGCTTTTAATCACGGGCCAGTATCATTGCACGTATACGGACACACACACTGGCATCAGGTTACCTAACAGCTAACAGAAGCGTCAGGCAGACAGAGGGGGGAAAGGCAGGCATGTGGAAGGAGCCTCAGCATGACAGAGCACAACAGGAACAGGCTCTCACTCAGCCCATATCTGTCAGGGCCCCTCGTGTCGCTTTACCCAGATGTGTCGCACCAGAACACCCACGCAATCCCTATACACTTGCTTTATCTCCAGCTGCCCCCCCCCCACACGGACAAGTACATAAATAGAGAGCAGGGTAAGGCACTTCAGGCTTGGCTTGTATATTTGCGTGTGCACCTACAGATCGCGGAACTAACTGATCATACGCCCCTTTTGTCTTCGCTGACATTTGCCATATTGCCATGTGTCACAGCGTATTTGTGCAGATGCACAGAAAGAGAGAGTGACAAAAGTAGAACAGTGGAATATGTTAGTGTGTATGTTGTTGGGACAACGCAGGAACAGATGAACAACTGAAAACATGTCAGCCCGACACACTCCAAATGCATCAAGCACAGTCGAGAAGCAGAAGAGGGGAGCCGGTGCAGTGTATTGAATCCGATATTGGGGGGTGGGGGTCTTATTATGCAGAGACAAATTATTATTAGGTGTTCATACGCATTTCAAACTGGCCCGATCGAGAACAAAACACTTCCATCTGCAAAGTGTTAAGACATAAATAGCCATAAAATTTATGAGTCAGTTTGTGGGAGTCAGATGAACGTTGGCAGTGTAGTCATCTTCACAGCCTGTGATCATCGATGACAAACACGTGGACACGAGGCAGAGTGCATGCTTCCACACCATGAAAAAAAAACCAAAACCCACCACAACACACATGGCTGCTAACAGGTGAGCAAAAAGCACACACGCTAACATGTTATCATACGTGTTTGGATTATTTACTCAAGGATCAGGAGATATGCCAAGCGGCTATAGGAACAATCTGCCCCTGGAATGCTATATGTCATTTTCTGTTTGCTGCGGGCTTTTAAATGATGTGTCACTCATGGATTTAAAGAGAGGAGATCCAGTTCTTCAGGAAAATGGCTGCACTGTGGAGGCCTTTTCAACAACAACAACAACAACAACAGCACAAAAAATGACTTTATACATCTGGATGCTTCGCTAATTGCAATTCAAAGCCATCATTTAAGAACATTCTTAAAAGCGATTTGCATTGTGTGACCTTTGCAACAAGATGAAATATATTATCACCATCCAGTGTGTGGCAATATGCAGTCAACCCCTCTGCTGCCAGAAATCGATCTGTCACCGTGCATTAAGTTTTAACTCAGCTGATGTGGCGTTGAATAATAACAATAATATTCAGCTGGTTTTGCACAACACTGGCTTTAACTGACCTGAAAACCCATGCAGGTGTTTTTACTGGGAGTTATGGGAGACGGACTGGGCTTTGAGGAGCACACCGAACTCAACTGTCTCCCCCCACCGAGCTCTTACAGATATAAGGTTTAAAAGGTGCGAAATAGAAGTACCGGGAGGTGTAAAGCCACATTAAAAGACATATTTCTTTTTTTATTTTCTAGTTTTTTGGGTTTTTGGGGTATTTTTTGGATGAGACCTGCAAGCAGAACAACTGAATCAAATGTGAATATAAGATATTTTTGGTTATGGGAGGATATTAGCATGGAAATGAGATCTGAATTACCATTTTGTTTGACTTTATTCAGTCAGTGCATTCATGTTAAATAAAGCTATTTTTCAGCTATTTCACTGTCATTAATTTTAAATAAATTAAATAAATGCAGAAAACACAGAAAGCATAGAAGATGGACATGTCTTATACCTGCAGTACTTTTACTGGTCAAGATATAGACGATATAAACCAAGGGTGAAAGTGCATAAAAGCCTGCATTCTGTCTTAAGGTTACCAGATGCTAATTGACTTTTCTGGTGTTTTATTTTAATATAAGCCCTTATTTGTCTAGCTAAAAGTCTCATTTCACGAAAGACCTGACTAAGAAGGCAGCAGAGGTTATAACAAATACAACGCAAAACAATAGAACAAGTAAAGAAACAAATACAACTCGTATTCAGTACAGACAAGCGAACACAAACATGTGAATCATACACAATAACAGCGTGATATTAAAAGCAGCTGCACTGACCAAAAGAGCTGTTCTCTCGCTCTTTTAAAACGGACTTCCACTCCCACATCGTAACCAGTTCTGACAATTTCAGCGCCTGCTGGAGATGATTCCAGGAAACAGGGGCAGTGTATTTAAAAGCCTTTTTTTTTTCTTCCTCCTAATTCGGTTCTACTCTGGGGACAAACATTTGTATAATATTGTGAGAGCGTAGGCTATACTGGCTGCAGTTTTTACACACATAGACACACAGATAAGAAGGAACCAGACCAAGCATAGATTTATAGATAAGAACCAACCAATGGGAAAGTCTGTGGATAAACAGAAACAGCCACTCAGCAGCAACATACAGAGAACAGTGATGTACACGAAGCCAATCATAAAATGCAAAGCACAATGACAGGCACTATCCGAAACTCTTTCGGTACTGGTCACATCCACTCAGGAAAGCAGATCACCGTCTGTCCTCACTTGGAGAGAAACGGGATTTATTCCTTAAAAAAAAAAAGAAAGAAAGAAATCTTTTTGAACTTTCAGCTAGGGCACAAGCCTTTTAATGTGAGCTTCAAATGAAAAATTGTGATCTATAATGATACCTGGGAACTAGATCCTACCTAAAGACCTAAAAATGGTCACTTAAAAGATGTAACAAGTTCTATTTCAGCTCCTTAAAGGGTTTTGATCTTAGGAAGTGAAGACAAAAACTCTGTCCCAGTTGAGAATAACATTTGCACAGACTTAAAACCAACTTCAGCTGAGTTAAACGGGACTGAACAACATCAAAGGCAGACCGAAGAAAATTCAAGGGTTTTCACTAGTGAAGGAGATGCACAACCTACAGACCTTTCCTCTGACATTTTCCTACTAAGTCGCACAATTTTGCTCATATTGAAGGCCCTGAGAGGTGAAACAGTGTGACTTATCCAGCTTTTTTCTCTTTGCTCGTGTTTACGTAAGTGTTCGACATCTCATGGCCACCATACATACTGAATTAAAAAATTATTAAAATTAAGATTATGTTTCAATGCAGATTTGTGAGATATTTGGTATGAATCCACAGGCTCATAGGCTAAATTAGGACTGTGTGGTTTCACAATCAGACCCACACCCTTCTAGTCATTAATTTCACACTGACACTGAATAAAATGACTTCACAGCAGCTTGCCGTACTCAGTCTGTCTACTTAGGTTCACATATTCGCTCGCTACGTCAAGGGACACTGAAAGCACTGCTAAAGGATTCAAAACTAAACTAGCTTACAAAAGTTGATGTCACTATGGCCATGTCCATTCAGCTACATTCATAGAATGCTACTCGTCTTACCTTAGTAAACTAAATAGAATAGAATAGCCCTTTATTGGCATGTACATCTTCTACGCAACTGTGGAACTATTGCTGAACACAAAAGCAAACATGCTTTGAGGTCTGGAAGGAGGCTTCTGCTAAGGACTGGAGTGATGCCACGTCTAATAAACCACTTAAGTAAATACACCTGTGTGGGTTTACCATAGATTAGCTGGGGCTGTGATGCAGGTGTGCAGATATTAAACACTCCGACTTTCTCTTCTTAGCTATCTTTATCCATTGTTATCTATATTCTGTACATTGCCTACTTTTATTATGTGAAATTCGAAGAAATTAAATTGAAATTTGATTGTTAGTGTTTCATAGTTCAAGCCCATAGTTCAAATGTGTTTTTCCCATGTCTATCTGTTGTCTGTATCTGTGCCTGTGCTCATCATGCAATAAGACTGGCAACCTGCCCAGGATATTTCCTTCCTTCTGCCCAGTGCGCGCTGGGATAGAATCTGTTGGCCTCATGATCCTGGAAAGGGATAAATTGGTGTGTTAAATAGCTGTGGTAGCTTGGTATAATCCTTTGTGATATTTCCTAATGGGATCAATGCAGTATTTTATTATAAGTTTTATATTAAGTACACAAGAGAATTACAAAAACCAGCAAATAAAATGTCATAATAAATCTATTATACGTCAGTTACTCAAAACTCCTTTAATTTTCCACTTCCTCTTTCATGTATCATTTCCATTTTTCAGACCGGCATTACTCAGACTTTTATTAATAGTCTTGCAGTGTGTGTAAAAATAGCTGGAATCAGTGTACAGATACACTATGCTGGGGGGAAAAAGTATTATGATAATAAAAAAAAAGTACCAAGGCATTTCTAGGGCAGAACCATGAGAGGAAGCCAGCCTTCCAAGAACTGAGCGTGACTCCCATGTGAACAGGGGGGGGAAAAAAGGAACAGGAAAAAAAATACAGTCCACTTGAAGAGAGACGAATGATAAGATTGTAAAGAACAAACAACCTTTCTGCCTAACACCTTGTACAACGCACGGTAGAACAGATTCTCCATCCAAAGCGTGCTCTGTCAAGCTCAAAACATGATTCCAGCATTGTAGTGCTGTGAAGTCCCTGCCATGTAGGCCAAGCCAAAACAAATGTGATGTCAATGCAATAATAAACGAGCTTTGTGTTTGAGTGCGACCATGATAATTAGTCTCAAGATGGTATGTTAGTAGAGGAGGCTCATAAAATATAGAGGCCATTTGGCGTGCACTCAAGAACAAATCTGTATTCTAAGAGCGTGGGCTGTTACACTAATGTTCTACACAGTTTAAATCTGGCAGAGGCACAGTCAGAAAACTTTGTTTGGAGGAAAGATGCTGACGGTTCCAGGCAGCAGGCAAGAAAGATTACTGAGTCAGCGCACGTACATAGATGCGCACCCTCTCCCTGACACACATGCCACCACGCCACACACTAAACTCTAAAGGAAAAAAAAGAAAATCCCTTTTTGCCCGTGCGCCCGGGAGACTGCGCGCATCACCATTCAAGGTTCCTGACAAAATTGGGGTCGCCACTGAACAGCAGAGCAACTCAAGGTCGGGGAGATGATAATGATGTTTATGAAGTCTATCCACAAAATAAGATTCCCTCTGTATCTCCCCAAGTGCCTACCTGCCAAGCAAGCTTCCTTTGTGACCAAGTGTGAAAGGTCCGCTTCGCAATTTCAGCTTGAAGCCACGTCACATTGTGGTGGTGGAGCTGAGGTACGAGGCTGAGGAAAGTGCGTCCGAGCCCGACACTCCCGAGAGCGCTTAATGTATGTGCCATTTGCAGGCAGACGGGTATGAGAGACGCGTTCCAGCGGTCTCAGGCGGGGAATCAGAAGATTACTATCCCAGTCCCCCCGCCAACATCAGCAGAGGATGGCATTTTGACAGCACTAATCACCCCATTGTGAACCTCTTCTGTTTGCTTGAGGAAGCGAAGAAATCTCCAGCTGCTGAGACGCGGGGAAACACAAAAATAAAAGGGGTAGCAAAGACCTTTACTGCCCGTTGGGTGGTCGAAAAGCTCCTGGTGGGCTCTTTGGTTTGAGACGCTAGCTGCTTGCTCAGACTGTTACACGGTGTGTTTTCACAGCTTCAGTTCAAACAACCGCCTCTCTCAACCACATCACCCCCTCTGAGGAAATGGCAAATACATCGTGGCCATCTCCCGAGGAACTGGCAAACAAAGAAGAGAGACTTTGTATTTCTTTGAACGTTTTAAGGCTGGTTTTCCCTCTCGTCTTTCTTTTTCTGTAGCATTAATTATGCATATAAAATTAGACGTTTTGATTAAAGCATCAAAAACGCAGCAACAAAGTCTGAGCGTGGATTTTATTTTATTTTTTTGGGAAGCGAAACTTGTTTGATTAAAGTGTGCAGTCAGACACACACACAAAAATCAGCAACAATGAGACTCAATTAGTGTTTGGGGGGTTTTTTTTGTAAGCGTGAACACAGCTGGGCTGCCGAAATAATCTTCTAATAGATCAACAAAGATAACGTGGATAAAGGAATAAAGACAAACACACAAACCCAGAAAATTACATATAATGTTTAGGAAAAGCAGCCATGTGCATCAGAGTATGACTGGAGCTGACCGCCATTACCGCAAAAGTGCTCTGCCACACTCTTTACAGAGACACATACAGAGGCACAGCCTCGACCTCAAGTCCTGCTACACACCCAATTACAATTAAACGCGGAGCTTGGTGCTCCTCCGGGCCATGGTATCGATGATTCATTTTGTGTTTTATCAAAGAAACAGGAACGCCATTAAAAAGAGATCAGTCAGCCACCCGGCATGAGGAGTCTGCTTCTAATTGGCCATTCATCAAAAAGCCTTCTCAAGTAGATCGCAGCCCTGAAATATCACGCATGACAACTGAACTGCACTACATTAATTACACTACTGATGAACCTCATGATCTACGGCCCGCCCCACGCCTTACTAGAGGGCTGGAAAGTGCACAGATGCACGCGCAGCCGAATGCACACGTGCGCACGCCAAAATACAGTTGGTCTCGATCCGTTTCACAGTCAGAGATGGCAGATTGCGCTGACACGGAAAAGGATGGAGTACATCACACCTAGCCATATATCTATATATATATATATATATATATATAGATATAGATATAGGTATCTATCAATGCAATTTGACACAGAGATAAGCATGACTGCATATTTTCCTTTACCTCTGTATTTTTAGCTTTTAGCTTCAAAAATCCTTCCCCGAGGTGCTGCCATTTCATCTGCTCAGTATCATCAGTCAACCTTTAAAAGATGCTTTCAACCATTTCACTTCACAGCATGTCCGGCATGTTTTCACACAGACACACTGGTTTGGAAATACAGTATTGTCGCTGCCTTTGTTCAACTTAGCAGCCGTCAGGACACACACGGATAAAGCATTTCGAGCCCTGGCTCTTTCCTCTCACCACGTGAAGGGAATTCTCCCTTTCATCCATTTCCTGATGCACTCTAACTAGACAGTTTTCGGTCATGTCCCAGAATTGCGCGAGCTAGCTCTCTAGCTTTCCAAATACACACGTGCGGGCCCGAACAGCTGCACATCCGCTGACAATTCATCCATCTCTGAATCTCTCATTTTCTCGTTTGAGCATTTTGGTGCTTTTCTCCCCCCCCCACCACCGCTTCTGAGCCGCTAGATCAGCTGGGGCTGGGTTCATCACTAAGCAGCAGCCCAGAGGCCAAGAAATAGAGAGACAACCTCTGCTACTGAGTAACTGAGCAGCTATGAGGTTAAAACAAGCATGAAAAAGCCACATGTAAGCTCGTCTGCATATATGAATGCATGCACACACACACGCAAACACATACGCACATTTATCTGTTGTGCCTGCTTTAGGCAAAGGGCTGATGAGGAAGGAATCTTCAAAGTAAGGGAGTGAAAGCCAGATGGTGTTTGATGTGTGGATAATGATTTAGGTAAGGCTACGCAACACTTTCTCCACATCCAAGCTTAACAGAAGCCTGAAACTGTTGCATAGACTTGAGCATGAAAACCAGAAATTGAGAGCTTTGCAAGGTGTAGGAAAATGTAGCTCTGAAGTCTTGGATGTGCATATTGTTCCTAAACTAGGCTGTCTGTGTAACTGCCTTTCATACATCAAGCAGCTGGAGCCATATAGACTTGTTTCAGAAAGGAGCACCTCGTGGGGATGGAACCTGTGCCCTTGTAGACTCTGGTTCATGTCTGTCCCTGCATAGGAGCTTTGGGCTGGGCACGGCAGCTATCAGTTCATCATTGTCATACAGTAATTCAGTATGTAATGTGCCTCTAAGTCCCTGAGAAGCAGAGGAACAGACACACTGTCTACACGGAGCATGCTAAGCCCAGTCAGTGTCCTGTAGGACCGGCTATTTAACACAGGAATAAGCCAATTATCTTCATGGAGTAGGCAAATTTACAATAGGATTTTCTCAATTCCTGCAGGACTTCTATGTCAGGGGTGGCAGCTTATGCTGTAGGTTTCATTCTGTCATGCCCCCCCCCCCATCTCACACACACACACACACAAAAAACGAGCTACCTCCTGTGAAAGTAGTTTTTCCCCCAATTCAAAAGCAACTGTTCAGAAAAATAGTTAATTTTCAGAGTATGATAAATTTAATTCCAAAGCGCCGGTTACAGTCATTGGCACCTTTTGTTGCAAGGCTTATTAAAGTCTTTCTAAATTGTGTTAAACCATGGTGAAATTATTTAAGTAGCTTCAGTTAGTGCCTTCAATTTCGTATGTGCTTATGACTTATGGCGTGAGAAATAAGGACACGCAAATGGAAATCCAGGGAAAGCTGTAAAATTGAAAACCGCTATTGAGTCACATGCTTTAAAACTAATCACTTCAATGTGATGTCTAAATAGAGAGACTCTAATTTAATGTTCAATTTCCTGATTTCAGATTCCATGTGCTAAAGCACTAATTGTTTCCTCTTTCATTTCAGTGCAGCTCAGTGAGATTTGATCCCCCTCATGGATTCCACCCTCATTATCCTTGTACACGGAAGTAATGCAAGCTGGGCTGTGTGACTGATATGGCTGTTCTTTGATCTGTTCTTCACTTGTACACCTAAGACCTCCCAGCACCGTGACTCCTGATTTAAAAGAGTCTTGTGTGCACAGTAATTTTCCTGACATATGCTCTCACAGTGCCCAAAGTAATCAAAAAATAAGGCCTTTTATTTTCAAATAGGAAAAAAAAACTTTCTTATCTAAACAGACTTTTTCCGTACCTGGGCAAAGTTGGAGTATTAGCATTGTCCACATTACAGCAATATTGCCGGTACATAAACCCAACAGAGAGCTTGAGTTGCCAGAAGCGCACGAACAAGCCTGTCAGAGGTTATGAATGAGAGTTACCAACTACGAAGACTTAATCCTGCTTCCACAAACATTCTGAGGTTGCAGTTCTTGCTTCTAGCTGTTTGTAGGAGTCTTTCCTCTGAGCTTATTAAATAGCCTACAATGCCGCACTGTAGAGTTCCATAGTCCATATGAGTGTGCTCAAGGCAAGAAAGTTACCAAATTTACAAATGTGGCACAACAGCAATAATACTAGCAGCTTTTAATATTCCTCACACATAGAGAGGAGTGTTCAGCACCTAACGATAAATCAAAATCTGTAATTTTCTCCACCTCAGACAGGTGAGCCGTCAGACACAGAATCATAATTTTTCATCTAGTTGTTCAACAGTTTCATTCTAGAAAAAGTGTGTTCACTAGACCTAATTCTTTTTTGCAAAGATTGTTGTTGTCTTCTTTTTCTTTAAATTTATAGTCTGGATTCGCAGAAGTAATTATTTTACTGGATATCTAACGTACTTTCTGTGGCCTCTCGATCATTTAAGTATGAAAAGAGTAAAGAAGAAGCCTGGTAACAATGCAAACACGTTTTGTGGCACAATATGTTTGCTGTAGTTGAAGAAATTATCATAACAGACCATGACAATTTTAGTCATTCCAAGTATAGGTAATGATATATAAGCTAATAACATGACTTTAAGGACAGATCTGGGCTGAAAGTTGTTAAATTATTTAGCATACTGTTGCATCGTGGGATTTTAGGCTTTACACAACTTGGGATTTTTTTTTCAGCTCAAATCCACAGTGGTACTCTCCCTCTGGGCTATTTAAAGGACATGCTCACCCAAATTAACATTTTCTCAAAGACTTCTGGTGGCAGACATACTATTAATAAAGCTAACACACAAGCTGACTGATGAAAATTAGCCACGCTGGTGTTGTACATAGAAAACGCACATTATTCATTGCGTATAACTCACTGAATGTTCAGTGAAACTGTGGGAGAAATAGAAAACAAGACATGTATGGTTTAACAAGTAGCCAGCCTACGGTTATGACATAATTGCAGACTGTTACCCTTCATGTTAGCTTTGCCCCAGAGACTTACTGAAGCTAAGCTAACATATGCTAACTAAATGCTTGCCTTCAACCAAATGCAGGGAACCCATGTAGGGGAGGCCAGCTGGCCACTGAGACACAGTAAGACCAGGTATACCATTTCTTTCCCATTTCCTAGGCAAGCTAACCCTCAAAAAGCAAAGTAAAGAAAGAGATATTAAAGTTAGCAGTCAAACATTGATCCAAACCTGATAAAGTAATACAGCATAGGTGTGATTACTAACTGTAGTGTAATTCCTCAACTCCATAATGTGTCCTTTTATTAACACAGCTTGAAATAAAAAAATATGTCATACTGGATTTGCCTTGTTTCTTTCTCCCAATTTTATCCAACATCAGGGACTCCAGGTGTTTCACTATTTCCACCATTTTTTTCCTTTGGCATGCTTATTTAACATCTGTGCACCTGCGTGAAAAAAGTGAAGCCGTTCCAAATAGGTTCAGAAAAAAAATATGTAAGGAAATGCCCAGTATCATATTTCGTTTTGGCTCAAATTCAACTTTCCATCTGAAATAACTAGAGAAAAGATTCTTTTTAGAACACAACTCCAATACTTCAGCCAGTGGCAGCAGGTCTATAACCAACACACACACACACCTATAACCAACAGTCATATAGGCTTTCTCTTTCTGTCAGTGTCCGACTCCCTTGCCCTCTCTCTATCTCATTTCTGCACAGTGGGGTATAAATGTAAATACACAGGAGTTACACACACACACACATATACACATACGCGTGCCTCCACACACAGCCTGGAGCAGCCTCCTGTCTTTCTGTATAATAATGTCTCCAGTAGAGCGAGTTGCTGTACTTTTTTCACGGGAGTCCGCCTTCATCCCACCCATTCAAACAGCCATCTACCACCGAACTGGGAGTTGCCTCCACCAATCTGACATCCTGCTCAGAAACTCAGTTCAGCCCAGTGGTAACGCAGACACACTGCTGGCAGCAGACAGACAATGCACCTCCATGCTTGCACAATGGGAAAAATGTAAGGAAGATCCCATAAAATATAGTTGTGTACTTGCTTTTAAAATATGCTCATTAGACAACTAACGCATGCCTTTAACAAGTCTTGGACAAAGGTGTGCGCCACTGCTTGCGTAGGTGCGTGCATATCTATTGTCACATGCACGCAAGTAAACAGCAGTGTTGATCTGGGAGCAATCAGACCGTGACAGACTCTGTAGCACCATCCCACAGGCCTATAGTGAGGAAAAAGACTGCACTGCTAGGCATAGCCATTTCCTCTAAATGACCGTCTCTCTCCCCTCCCTTCCTCACATCACCACCGGGGGAGAGAGTGAATCCGTGTCTCGACACAGCACTGCTAAAGCTGGGGTCAGCCTGTCCTGCTCTAACCTCAGTCTTGGAACGCTGGGGACCCATCACAGTATTGGCGGAGGGGGGTTGGGGAGGACAGAGAAAAGCGTGAAGGATGTTGAACCTAAATTCAATGCTTTCCCTGAGAGATGCTTGCTGTGAATCCATTGGCGATTTTCCATTCTTAAAAAGTCTGCATCAGCAACCATGCGTCTTCCCCCCTCCTTTGATGCCCAATCACCATCAAAGGGCACAGAGGGAGTGAACTGTTCGCCCTCCGCATCCAGCTGGAGTTGAAAGGGAACATCACGTATGGGTGAAAAATGGCTCGCCAGTCTCTTGCCTTGAGTACGTAATTGGAGATGATATAGTTGAGATTCAGTTCTGGGCAAAGTCACTGCAGAGTCGCAGACGTTTCACTTCCCCTTTAAAAAAAACTGACACCAGAGGAATAGTACTCTGCTGAAGGTTTTACACAGCTCATTTTCCCAATCCTGAAAAAGCAAGGAGAAGGGAGCACGAGCAGGATCTGAGGCGATGTCAGATCCTAGAAGCTCCTTGTTTCCGTTCCGATTTATAACAATTGAAAAGGAAAAAGGAATTCTGCAATTGCATTACCTCTCTGCGTAAGGGCCCTGGGGAACGTTCATGTCTTGAACACTAAGCATTCATTTCCTTGTTCTGCACAAGGATCCCTGGGAGGCCATGTTGTCTGATTCATTTCACTGAATTGTCAGCTAATGAATGGTACGCGTCCGTCGACTGCCACACACTTTCTCAGCACAGAAAAGCCCCCAAGGGTGCTCATCTTGGGGGTTCTCCCATTCTCATTAGGAGGGAATCAAACGAAAACAGAGGCTCAGTGATCATTTCTCATGTCCCCTATGTGTGTGTGTGTGTGTGTGTGTTCCACGAGGTGGGGGTGTGGCTCCACGCCAAGGTGTCTTTCTCTCTTTGGGTTCATGATCGCCGTTTTTGGACGTTTGCATCTTTGAGGGCATGTTATCGATCGCTTTTGATTGAGCCTTTAAACAAAGACGGCTAGCGGACTCTCTGGAACAGTATTAGTAAGTGATCTGTCTTGCTGGCAAAGCATTACAAGCCACTTCAGGCATGAGAGGCAACAAGGTTATGTAAGATTGGCAGGTGAGAATGGTTAAAGAAAATCTTCACTCGAGACCTGAATTCAAATACCATTTCCCCACAGCCTCCTCGGCTGCTGTTCGTTTCCCGATCTCAAACATACCTTTTATAGGTCCTCTGTGCCTTTTTCTGTCTGTCTGAGTTGTGCCAGCCTGCATCCTCCTCAGTAACTCACCAACCCTTTCTTCTTCCTCCGCTGGTGTCCATAACACCCGGTAATGTCCGCTAATGGGATTTTCCTTGTCCCTCTCATGTCACAACAACAGCACCTTTCTCTTTCTTTCTTTTCTTCGGGCAATTTTATCGCCAGCATAAGTCACGGACTCAGTGCAACCTGTCTCTTTCCATTGTTAACACCCTCTCCCTCTTCTTCTCCATCTTCCACTCACCCTCCACTCGTTTCCCACTCTTCCCTCTAATCCCACCTCATGTTCTACTCCTTCCCTGTCCACATTTCATCTACTCCCTCTTTCTCCATAATAACCCCCTCCTACCCGTTGACTTCTCCTAACCTCCCCTCTTCTTCATCATTCTCTGCCCTCCTTGTACATCTCCTTTCCCCTCCTCGCTCCCCACCAGTGCAAAGGCTATTTGGTGTGAATAGTTAATAATTGAATCATAGCGGGTTCTTTATCTTAGCCACATTACAAGATAAGGTATTGATACTGAGGCTAGTATTTGTACAAGCAATCATATTTTTTTTTTTCCACAGAAGAGCCTTGTAATATCACAGCTGGTCCTGGGAAAATGCCAAAATGTGCACACGTGATGGAAGGTACACTCAAAGATAAACGCATTCACGTTCATCACAGATGTACATAAACACATTTGCAGCTATGGTATTCACAGACATTGAGCTGATTGCACCCAAACACCCCAGTGCAACAGAAATGTATAATACATGAGCTTTCCACATACATAAACATGTCTCACACTGATCAGAGTCATTATAGTCGCTTAAGACCCATCGTGTGTGTTTGTGCGTCTGTGTGCATGTGTGTGTGAGGGAGTCATTCATGTATCACATTAGTTTTTATGTATATGTTCAACAGGGGGCCATCATGGCAGAGATTTTCCTCTTGAGAATTGACCCAGCTGCACAGATGACTGCATCAAAAGCTTGCTGTGCAGCCTACAACATGAAGAAATTATATATAGATGTGGCAGACCCACTTTTCTTGCTCTTATAAAAATAAAGCACGGCAGTAGGCTGCCATAATCGATATAACCTGAGAAGGCAGGTCATAAATCTAAGCAAATGTATTTCCCAGTAGAGCAAGGGATGCTTAAGATCTCACACAAATGAGTCTATATATACATATATAGATAGATAGATATTTGACTTGTGCTAAAACACTTTGCAAAGGCATAGGCACCAGACACCCGTGGAAATAAAGCCAAATACTGATTATCACCGACTTATAGGGTCACGTAATTAATGGACGCAATTAAGCAGGGTTTTTGAAGCGACTAGCAGCCGATCACCCTCATTAGGGACGCGCTGAACCGCAGACAAATTTCCACATGCGGACGGCGCGCGCAGGTAAAATATTTGCCCCGGGGTGTCGGTGCTCCGTATAATGACTGTCTGTCAGTAGCTGTGCACTCCGTCTGTTGGGAATCGGCTCGCACGCGTAAAAACACTGCGCCTGTCCGGCTTGCACTGAAAGTAGCATCCTCTTCGCCCTGTGATCAGAGGAATAGACACCCGGCCGAATCGATGAATTAACGACCAATAAGATAATCAATTACTGTGCACAACAGTAAGTATGTTGTGAAATTCCCCAACATAAAAAGCACGCTGGACAAGTCCTCAATCTCTGACCACAGGCTCCCAATTAGGAATCCACGTTCACTGTCGGCCATTATAAATGTGAGAGCTCTATAATAATTTTACAACAACAGTTCGTCCTTAAAATTTTCTACTGAGATTGGAGGGATACACTTTTACAGCGACTAAAACCCCGTAGACCCTCCGGAGTGTCGGAAATACGCACGGAGTCGGACCGCCGCGAGAATTAACCACATCCATCTGTTTCGCTGAAATAGTGCAGAGGGAACATGGATCGATATGTGGGTATTTTACGCGTCACATGCCGTAATTTCAGTTTTAAAAAACGGTGAATGTCAAACAGTGTCGCCTGAGAAACGCAATTCCCAAATACAAACAGAGGGGAAAACTGGGTCTGATCTTCAGCCAGCCTGACCGAGGTAATAATAATAATAATAATAAAAGAAACAATGCTTTCAATGACAGGATTATCTGGGTTAGAACAAATTCATTTTTGAATTTACCTCAGGATGTCGGTGTGATTGTCTCAAGTTTCTTCGTCCTTCGCGTGCGCTGTCAGTCAGCCGGTCACAAAACTGAGTCCAAGAAGGGCAAACACTGTTATCGCGCCGTCTCTCCTCTCTCCGACTCTCTCTCTCTCCCTCTCTCTCTCTCTCTCTCGCTCTCTCTCTTTTCACACAACGTCACTCCCGAAAATACGTGCACGGGTTGTTTTGTTTCCCCCCCCCCACCTCCTAATTTCCACGGTTTTCTCTCTCTTTGTCCTGAATTCTTAATCATCGCCTTTTTTTTCCTCGGGAGTGATTAATATCAGTATTATGTCCATCATCACTCATAATCATATCCACCACCTCCGCCACTGGCGTGATCATCGTGATCATCATTCATCACGTATCAATACATCACTCTCATCTGCTTTATGGCTGGAATTTCCTGTGCACAAGAATTTTTTTCCAGTACAATTGCTCTCACAACCTACGCTGTTTCTTTATTATAAGTGTTCAGTAATACTTTTATTTTCCTAAAAGGCATTTTTCCAGAGTTTATGCGGTCTAAAACCTTAATTGGAACTTAATAGATAATATACTTAAGCTTCACATAGTACTTCTAAGATATTACTAAGATCAAAAACACATTATTGAGCTTTGGGTCGCCAGGCTATTTAGAAAATTAAAGCATTATCTCACTCCATTAGTGTGGAGGAGAGGTGGACTAAGGCATGGTAGGCTATGCCACAAGTCACTTTAGAAACATTAATCATATTAAAGGGAAAAATTTAAAAGGATTTTTGCTACAACTTTTAATAATATTGGTTTTTAAGAATGACTAATGTTTCAAGCCATTGTTAATAAATCTACTAATCCACTAATATATTTGGGTTGCCAGACATATTAGAAAAAGAAGAAAGACTGATGCATATTTTTTGTTGGTTATAAGAAAAATATTATTTATACAATATAATGTTGGTTGTCCCAACTGTTATTGGGTCAGAAGCAGGGTAGACCCCGGATAGGCCCCCAGTCTATTACAGGGCTAGCACAGAGAGAAAGTCAACTATTTACACTCAAATTGACACCTACAGCCAATTTCAAATCACGAGTTAAGTTAAAACTACCTTTTGAAGAGAGCCAGAAAGACGTCACACACATAAAAGGAAAACATGTAAACTCCAAAGAGAAAGGCCCCGACCAGCTGGTGAATTAAAACTCGGGACCTTCTTGCTTTGAGGTGACGCCCATGATCTGAGGCAAGCAAAACCTTTATAAACAGGGCCTTATTAAAGATAATACCAATTTATATTTCCTAAAGTTTTCTGTATTACTTGTTACAAAAGTATAAAGTCTTTATAACCCCTGCCGCCTTAGAAAGTGATGACAAAAGTTTTTTGTTTTAAAGTTTCATGGATCTATTGGTTTCAATCATGAAAATCATTATGAGTCACTGTTAGTAAATGAGCCTCTTTCAGCACTCTCAATCCCTGTCTTTATTCTGTTGCAGCAATATTAAAGCTGACTTTTTGACATTGGAAACATGGATACAGGGCATTAAATGTTATTGTTTCATCAAAGACGCCAGTATGTTGGAGATGACTGCTCTCAGACCCAGCTTTTGAGATATCGACTCTTTGTCACTACCAATGACTATGTAGCCTCACTTTTTAACCTACTGAGGACTCTTAATATTCATTGAACCTCACAAAATGTCAGCTTGAATAGCCTCCAGCCAACCATCCCACAGCAACCTTACTTGGAAGTGGGTAAGATGATAGATGGATGGATGGATGGATGGATGGATGGATGGATGGATGGATGGATGGATGGATGGATGGATGGATGGATGGATGGCATATATTATATCAAGAGACCAGGCGAAAAAAAAATCCAAAGAGCAAGTCAAAAAACTTGAGACAAAGTGCAAAACATAAAAGCTCCCAGAGAAGTCATAAATTGCTTTTTCCAGGTTCAAAATCTTGTGATTTACACCCCAACTCCCGCTGATTTCTTATCTCAACTTCAACACTCTCTGAAACAGAACCTTTTGCTGTCACCATCCAAGATTTCCAGTGGGTTGCTGTATTAACATCAAAAGGACATGTCTGTGGGTATCCCTGTGAGGCCAGCAGCTCTGACAAAATCAGAATATTTGGGATGAGGATGACTTTCTTGCTACTCTGCTAATTGACAGGTGATGACATTCAAAGTAAAAATATAAGTAAACTTACGTTATAATACACACATTTCTTGTAGGTCAACTATACTCACTGCATTTTATGAGCACACAAACTATACAAATGTCTTGTGTTTTTGTTTCCATCCATGTACCCAATTTTGCCAACCATATAAATAAAACGGTGCATTTTCTGTTGTTATAATAGCCTTTGAAATGTCCCTTTTTCTATAATATACCACTTTCTCAACAAGGCCATCATTAACAGCATCATTATCACCAACAAATCATCACCCGATTACCGCTCAGTGATAACATTATTACATTCATGTTAATCAGACCACCTTTATCATCACCACGGTCCTATTTCAAAAAGCTATTACCTCAGCCTTATCACTTAAGAACAAATTATACCTCGTCATCTTCGCACACATGCCAACGCATGTGCACACCCACATTTCATTAGGCTGATATACCCTCCTCAGTCATTACATGTGTGGTAAGTCCAGTATCTTCACTACACACTGTACCTGTAGATTGACTCCACCTGAAAGTCTTTGAAGAACACAGAGAGAGTGGGAGGGACGGGTGGGGGGGATGTATGTGTGACCATTAGAATAGTAAGAGAGGGAGACTGCTCTCTCTGTGTTATAGAAACACAGTATAACAGGGCCAGCCAGACGGCAGAGCATGAAAGGACTGATTTATCCCCTTGGGAGAGACTCCGAGTGTGTGTGTGAGCAAGAGAGAAAGTAAGGACAGGAGCAGTATGTACTTGTCTGTTTTGCTCTCTTTATTATTGAACTATAGAGTGGGTGATTACATGATTAAATTAAACACATGCATTTGTGTGTGTTGGTGTGAGCCGCTTCTTCTCTTCCTCAGGCCAGGGTGCGCGTCTGCCTGGATGCGCTTCACTTTTACTGCAGCCTGGAGAGTCAGTTTTGCCATACATATGTTTGGCAGACACACTCAGTTGGCCAGGCAGCAGAATCAGGCTGGATATATTGTACCCAGTACCAGAAAATACGCTTTTAGGCTTTTTAGACACTGTGTAAAGAAACAACTTGTACCACAAAAGCAAGCGCGTTTGCTGTGTTCTCAGACATCACAGATTGAGCCGGGGTGTCAGTTCTTTCTCAGCTGTACAATTTACGATCAAGTAAAAACATGCGAGTTTCAAGTTAAAAGGCTCAGTTAGCCCAAATTACATAAACACACTTTCACATGTAGCTCTTCTACTCGTGCAAACAGCTTTGGTTTTGTCTGAAAAGTGCTCTCTGTCATTTCTGGCCCTATCTTAATACAACAGGCGAGAAAATGGAATTTAGTTTGGTCTGCTCATCACCTTGAAAAATTAAATTTTAATAAATGTAAGAATGCCTCTTTTCTGGAAATAGCACAACAGTTCAATAGGCTCTGCATAATCCCCAGACCTCACTGAAGCAGATCACAATCTAAGACCGTCCACTGTTTCTGTCCTGATCGATCAATTCTAATGAATTCAGTAATCCCACGGTCTATTATCTGGTGACTTCATCGAGTCAAAACTTTAATGGATGTAATTCTTTGTACCTAATAACATTTCTGACAGTAAGGGCTGAACACAAGAGAATGTTAGCGAGTTGATCTCTTTAATATTTATGACGAAGTCTGGCTGAATCGCTTTAGTCTGTGAGATAACTGGTGGTTCATGAGAACCACAGATATTGTTAAACCCACCAGGTCTATTTTTGGTAACTAATCAGTTCGTTTATTTTTTGTGTCTTTGTTTTTTTTTTTTCTAGCTAACAGAGTAGACAAGCTAACAAAAAGTAGTGCAAGAACAAGACAGAAACTAGAGCAAGGCCTTTTCCCATACATCTGCGAACATGTGTGAGTGGATGTATCCAGAGTGAAGAACCTTCAACAGCTTTGTTCCGAAAAAGAAAAAGAAGAGAAGGGGCGAGCCACTTTACTCAAAGGATAACAAACATCCATTCATTTTCTAAACCATTTTGTCTTTCCTGCCACTTTTTTGAATGTACACTGTGTTCTCGTGCTTTCATTTTTTTATGGTCATATTGTGTTCCTTCTCTGAACCATACCAGGCATTGTCAAGTTTTTTTTCATTTCATTTTTAGGTTTTAGTTTTGTTTTTTCCTTAGTTTAGTTTTGTATGGCTAGCAAGGCAGTAAAATAGATGCTAGCAAAATAGCTTGCTAGCAGTAATAACTGTATTAGATAATGTTTACATACTTTGGCAAATAGTATTTTTTTAGGTGATTGGATGTACTTGATACGGAGGTACAGCATAGATTTATTTGAAGGAAAGCTGATATATAGTGAATAAGTCAAGCGAAGTCTGCTACCTTACCAATAATGTGTATTAGATGTACACTACTAATTAGCTCAGCTGTTTTGCACTCCACTCACTTACACTCAGTTCAATCCTAGTATAAACAGTTCTGTCTATTCCTTTGCTGTACTGCTGTCTGCTTTAGGTTGTCTTTGGATTAATCTTTTGAACTTTTATCAGCCTAATAAACAGTTCATTTTTACCCCTGATCTGCATCTGTACATTTGAGTTCCTACCTCAGAACAAAATGACAGTAGTAATAATAATAATAATGATGCATTGGATTTATATAGCGCTTTTCAAGGCACCCAAAGCGCTTTACAATGACATTATTCATTCACGCTCACATTCACACACTGGTGGTTAGTCATTCTTGTT
>VUQR01014997.1:25100-52229 GCA_015108515.1 Hemichromis elongatus | reverse complement strand
GCTCCATAAGCTCCAACTGGTTCAGAACTCTGCTGCTCGCATTATCACCAGAACCCCCTCCTACCAGCACATCACCCCTGTCCTCCAGGAACTTCACTGGCTCCCTGTAAAATTCAGAATAATATATAAACTTCTTCTGCTCACCTTCAAGGCCATTCACAACCTCGCACCGCCTTACCTCTCTGACCTGTTAAGCACTACCGGTTCTATCCGCTCACTTTAATCTTCTTCTTCTATCTAGCTTTCTGTGCCTTCCTTCTGCCTCACCACCATGGGAAGTAGAGCTTTTAGCTGCTCTGCTCCCAGGCTGTGGAACTCCCTACCGCCTGATATTAGAAACCTTGGTTCTCTCCCCCAGTTTAAATCCCAACTCAAAACCCATTTGTTCAAATCTGCATATTCACTGTGAATCCACTGTTTGTTAATTTTATCTTGTGCTTTTATTATTTTTTTATCATTGTTCTATTACTATGTGTTTTTCTATTGTAAAGTGTCCTTGGTTGTCTTGAAAGGCGCTTCATAAATAAAATGTATTATTATTATTATTATTATTATTACAACCAAAAATGCAAAACCAATAATCTGTGGTTTTACATCGTACTGGCGAATATGTCGCTAATATGCTACTAAGTAATCAACTCATAGCTGGATGATAAACTGTTGGACTGATTATTGATTTTTACACAGCCTACGAATTTTTATTTTTTTTATTTTTTTATTTTTTAGGTCTAATAGCCAAGCTAACTGTTCCCTCCAGTTGTTAAATTAAGTTAGGCTGGCTCCTAGCTTGATTCTAAAATTAATGTACAGGCATGAGAGTGACACACATCTCATCACATTTTTGGCAAGAAAGCAAATAAGTAATATACCATGATGTTGAAATACTGCTTTATTCCATCTCTCTCAGAAGTTCCTAGAACTTAAGATACTTTAATTGCATGTATTTTGCAACCAGCAGTTCAAAACCAAAATTATATAAAATAGAAAAAAATGAAGGAGATGTGAAGGAGAGGAATCAGCAACTATTTTATATTTTGTCCCTATACCTGGTATGTTGTTAATGAAACAGCCAATTAACTAAAGGTTTTATAACTTTACCTTTGTTTTTCCTTTTTCTTTAGATAAAATTATGCACACATCGTCATGTTACCTAATTTGGTAATAGTATTTTAGCCCAGCCCCAGCCTATTTTTGAATTGGCATATAAATGAACAGGGAGAGGACAAAGACAGAGCGGGAGATGAAGATGAACAGACCGTGCTAATTCTTTTCTGTTGCTCCTTTCACACTAGGTCATTTAATAAGACTGGATGGCATTACTGCTGCAGGAAGAAAGGAGAAATGGAGGGAGGGAGGCTGTCAAGGTGGCTCGGAGTAATGAATCTTTATCCAGCTCTGATGATATCCATGTCCACTATGTATTTGACACGTTCTCTCTCTCGCCCTCCTAGCCACTTCGTAACTCCCTCAATCATTCTCTCTCCAGCACTCACCGTGTCTTTGTGTGCACATGTGTGGGTGCTTGCAAGAGTTTTTCTGTCAGTGTGAGTAGTAGAAAAAAGGGAGCTCTTATTATACTTTCTGTGTGTGTCCAAATGCGTGTGTGTGTGTGTGTGTGTGTGTGTGTGTGAGAGAGAGAGTTTCTGGTTTGTAAGTGGCTGTAATTCCTTTGTTGGTCTTCAACAAAGCCAGTCCTTGTGCTTGTGGAATTGGGGCAGTCTGATCCTAATGAGAAATCCCTGGTCAATCTTTCCAGCTCTTTTACTCTCACAGAATCTGAACTGCATATTTATATATGTGTGTGTGTGTGAGAGAGAGAGAGCGTGAGCGAGAAAGCGAGAGAAAGAGGCCGATCTCAGTGTTCGTCCATCCAGTGGTGCTTAGTTTGCATTGTGTGGCGCTGAATTGTGACACAATGAATTATCATATTAAAATCCTAACTTTCTTTTCAGCAATAAATCAGCAAGTTTAAAAGAGTTTTTTTTTTAATTTCCCAGTTCCAGAGGAGTTGTGTAATAGAAAATTCAACTCGTGGAATTAATATTCCCTCATTCAGGGACCTCCGCTGATAGCATATAATATGGTGAACAATATTGTCTCTCATCTTGTGGGAACCCATAAAATGTACCAGTGTTTTGTTGCCACATATAGCTCTTAATATCATTTTTCTCAAATGAAAACATAGTGCGGTGCCCTTTGAAGTGGTGACAGAAATGATCCGTGAATGATTAACTTATTATTATATATTATATTAAATAACACTGATATCATACTTTCATCTTTAGATCAGTTTATTTGGAATCCACCTAAACCAGTTGGCCTATTGAGTAACACAACTTTATCTTTATGCCTTTTGTTGACCTTCATTATTTCACAGTTGAATAACATCCAAATCTCATTCAAACATCTAAAGATTTTAATCAGGTAAAGTGAGTTTTGGCGAGCCAGTGGATGCAACTGTCCTGCTAAAACAACACGAAAATACAATGTGAAGCAGTGAGAGTGACTAATATAACAGGGTGCAGAGATTGTAAAAGCACTCCTGCAAATGAACTGCAAAGCAATGCAAGCACCAACTTTAAGCTACAATTTGGTGCTACTCTTACGAAAGCGCTTCTAGCCTGTGTATTGGCTACAGCTTGTTATCGGACTGACCCTTCGATTAAAGCCCTCAGGAGGTGCTTTAGAGCCAGGCCCTGAATGCCATCTGGTTTATAACAATTCTACCAGCAGAACAGTCCTGTCCTTGTTTTGTGTGTGTGCGTGTGTGTGTGTGTGTGTGTTTGGGCCAGTGCTGATAGGCATTTGTCCACACAATAACATTCTAATCAGCTGAGTTAAGACAGGTGAAAGTAATAGCCATCAGTGGTTTTAGCATCTTTAGCCCTGTTAGCTTCATTAGTTAATCACAGCCACAGATGCCTTGTTGCAAACAAACCACTTGAGCCTTTCATTTGCCCCTCAGCTTCCAATCTCCTGTTTTCTCGCCTCGTAGCTCCCCCAGGCATCTGCCTAGCCTTGATATTCGGCAACATTCAAGGTCTGCTGATTGGTAGTCTTTTTTTGTGTCAGAAACAGATTTGTGTTGTTGACCAATGTTTGCAATTCCCATGACTAGAGTCACAGCAAAGATAATGTATGAGAATCACTGACATGTCTTTTCATTTTTTCGCTTCTACTTCCCACAGTCAACTGTTAAAAGATAATAAATATGTTAGACCTGCAAATTATAATGAGCCTTCCTATTATATGGATTTGTTGTTCTCAGGTTTCATCAAGATACCATGCTGACTGTATCTTTGCAGAAATGACTGATTTTTCTTTAAACACTGTTATTTGTTTTAAGTTCAGTGTGATGACTAAAAGTGAATGAGGAAGCAAATGTGCTAATGTGCCGCATTCTTGGAGAAAATTGCATTAAATGAACTTTTGCATTTCTGCCTTTTTTCTTGTCCTTACTTCCTTTGCTTCTTTCACCAGGGCTGCCATGTTAAGACTGGGCAGTTGGCAGCAATCAAGGTCATGGATGTCACAGGGGTAAGACACACATACATGCACTTTGGCATTTGCTCACACACCCACACGTACCCCCGAACAGAATATCATCTCAAGTGATTATACCAGTGTTGGGCATGTCATCTAATTATGAGCGATGAGTCAGTGCTAGTGTGTGTGTGAGTGTGTGTACATGCGCGTGTGTTCGTCTGATGTGGCAGAGAGGAAATGAGGACAGGCCTATTGCCATGGTAATATTAGCTGGAAGTATTAGGACAGCCGTGTGGTCTCAGGCGTGTCTGTAAAGCAGGAGGGAATCTCAGCTATATTTAGAGAGCCTCCTTGTCAGCACTTAGCTGCCAGCAAAACAATAAAGCACTGCAGGAATTAAGCAACAATGGAAGTGATAAATGAATGAATCGGTCGATAAAAGCCTGCATGAATGAATATGGAAAAAAGGGTATACAAAGGTGAACGAAGGAATAAAAAGGAAAAAGAACAGATGTTAAAAATAATGCATGAAGCAATAACTAAAACTATATGAATGGCTGCATATGCATAAATCTGTGGCAATAAATGAATGAGTGTATTAATTACTAATGACAATTAAATGGAATCAAACACCAAATTGATAACTTAATGATCTGCAATTGTAAAAAAAATCAGCTTAGTGAACTAAATGTCTTTGTTTTTTTTCTCCAGTGAGCACTAAATGGAATTAATCAAGGCACAATTTTCTGAGATTGTAAATAATAAGCAAGTAAATAAGTGACACATTCTTATAAACAATTGGCTTTGTGGCAGTAGCTCCCTGAAATGAAAGTAATTAAAAGTTAATGCTGTTATTGTGGATAATTTAGTGCCCAGCTGTGTGCTTTGGAACAACAATTTTTAGATTTTTAATGGATTCAAAATGCAAATCTATCAGCAGCTTCGCTCTTTTTCCTCTGTCAATAATCAAATTGAGCTATTTGATGGGTCGCAAATGGAGGCTGTGGTCTAATTGCTTTTAATTTTTCTGTGTGGTAAAAGGATGAGGAAGAGGAGATTAAGGCAGAAATTAACATGCTGAAGAAGTACAGCCACCATCGGAACATCGCTACCTACTACGGCGCTTTCATCAAGAAAAATCCCCCTGGCATGGATGACCAGCTATGGGTACGGCATTATTTGAGTGTGTTTTTGCATTGTTTTGTTTGTTTTTTTCAGTGTGTTTGGATGGTCATTCACGTGTGCATCACAGGAGGAGAGGATGACAGGACTGGAAAAAGTCACTTTCCATTTCTTGCTTTGCTGTTATATGAATGCATGCACTCATGCGTGCAGTGAATGTGGGTTTGTGTGAATTGGATATGCGTATATGGTAGATATACTTATTATATCAGTGAAGGCTATAAAGTAGCAAATCAATGTGAGGCTGGCTGGCTGCTGCGATAAATCATCTGTTAACGCCATCTAAGTGAGCTCTCTCATCTCTGATCCCTCGGCATTCATCACACAACATTTGTAGCAGACACACACAATCATATGTAGATGCACAAAGCAGCCAAATGTATTGCCTGCGTAATTCTCCCTGACTCAAAATCTGCCCGTTTTTCCTCAAATATGTTATAACAGCATCTCAGTGGGCTTTCACATGTGTCATCCTCATGCATTCCTGAGTGTGTTCCTTTGTGTGTCTGAATACATGGGGACAGCCATGAAGAGAGGAGTTCTATTGTCTGTTCAATCCAGCATGATGATGATGATGATGACGATGAGGCTTGCAGCCAGAACTGACCAACTGAACTTTTGCCTGCTACTCTCTACAGATGTAGAGAGGAGAGGAAAGAATAGACACATTGTGTTTGGGTCAAGAGATGGACTTGATTCATTCATGTGATCTCATGACCCCATCGAGTCAGTTTATGCCTGTAGTTTCTACAGTCTGTGTGGGGTGTGTGTTTGTAAGGAGTGACAGAGACAGAAAGTCTGCAGCACTGTTGCCTGTTTTTGTCAGTGTGTATGAGCTACATGTGCACTGCTCTTTATATTACCAGAGCTGGTAAAGTGGGACTTGTGTGTATTGCAATCATGGATCTTTGATTGTGTGCCCATGTGTCAGTACTGGTCTATAAATGTTATATGAATACATCAAAGAGAGTGTCATCAAGGCTTTGTTACTTTCCAGCCAAAAATTTGATTCCTTCATCTTCAGTCGTAGCCACACATGCACAGAATTACTTGATTTTGCTCAAATTTCCTTCCAACAGGCATGAAACTATTAATGCATATTTATTAATGACCTGACTGTATAATATTGGCTCACTCATACGAAGATAATAAGGAAAAAAGAATAGTGTTATTGCTCAGTTAAGTAAGTAAACAGTTGGTATTGGAGGTTGCTTAATGAGAGTTACTGGGTTAGAAAAGAAAAGGTCGCTTGCTTCCAGTCAATAATTGACCTTGTATGTGTGCATGTAGCTGGTCATGGAGTTCTGTGGAGCTGGCTCTGTGACTGACTTGATAAAGAACACCAAGGGCAACTCTCTGAAAGAGGAATGGACCGCGTACATCTGCAGAGAGATTCTCAGGGTAAGCAACCTCGTTGGCAACTTTCTCTTTCAGAGCAATGGAATATTATTTTTCTGGATTCTCTGATTTTGTTTGTTGCCTTTGTTCTCAAAGACTGACGCAAGAGCAGCGTGAGCCTGGTGCACTCATTGAAAACCGCGTCCCTCTGTCACTATAGTGGAAAATCAGGCAGTAATTTCGAAAGGGCATATTCCTAACAGGAAAAAAACACATTGCCTTAAAACTCATAACGTATGCACGAAGATAGTTAAATGCAACAATCCTTGGTTACGTGTTTAAAATGGCTGTGTGTTAAGTTATCGATGCCCAGCCTGTTCTTTGAAAGCGATCACACATTGATTGTGCTCTATGATATCGCTGTTATGAATTGAATTTTCTTGGAAAAATTGTGCTCATTCTACCACATCTTATCTCTGCTATCTGTTATGGTGCGTTTTGGCTGCCGAGGGCTGATGTCTCCAACAGAGAACAGCAATATCACTGCATCTCGTCAGTTAAGCACAGTGCTGCTCTGAACAATGCTTTCTTTTTATTCACTTTTTTCTTTCTTTCTTTTCCCACAGCCCTGATTTCTCGCCTCATGTTGTGTTTTCTGTTTTTCTTCTTTCTGCTGCCTCTGCCCCGTCACATTTTTATACTGTCTTTTTTTTCTACTTCTCCTTCTTTCTTCCTTTCTTTTTTTTTTTTAAACATTTTTTCCTGCAGTTTCTAAAAATGTCTCAGTCCTAGAGCTTGATTTCAAATCAATGCAACAATGCAACTTTTTTAAAGTTTAGCTTCAAGCACAGGTCACGTTTAGTTCCACAGCTCTAATCCAAGAGCCGATAGTCTTGCTCAAGAACACTTCCTTTTGAAATGAGCGTTTTATGTAATAATTGTCACGATTTGGCTCATTGCTACAGAGGTTTCCTTCACTTTGTGTCTCTGTCATTGTCTGCAGGGTCTGACTCATCTCCATCAGCACAAGGTCATCCACAGAGACATCAAGGGACAGAATGTCCTGCTGACTGAGAATGCAGAGGTCAAGCTAGGTCAGTCTGTCATCTAACTCCACAAAACTGCTTCAGGATTGTGAGGGCAGTATGGAGTATAAAGTTTCAGATGGTTCAGATGTATATGTGCATGTCTGTTTGGCTTTCCTGCTTCTTTTCTTCTGAATGCCAAACTACTAATCCGCTTGTAGCTCTGCCACTGTCCATGATGCAAACTGCTGAAGACATGACTTGCTCTCTCTCTTATTAAAACCAAGTGAAGATGGGATTTTTATGTGTGCATTTATAAACTGGGCTAGCTATTGTAAGGTAGGTTGTCTCTCATGGAATTTATTAAAGCTGACTGTTTTTGTCTGTGTGTATGCGTGTGTGTGTGTGTGTTTGTGTCATGGCTTTCTAGTGGACTTTGGGGTTTCAGCCCAGCTGGACAGAACAGTAGGAAGGAGAAACACATTTATCGGGACACCATATTGGATGGCGCCTGAGGTTATTGCCTGTGACGAGAACCCTGAAGCTACATACGACTTCAAGGTGATTTTTCAATCTCCTTTCCTCTGAAGTTTCGTAAACCCACTAAAGATTATGATGACCTGTGCTATTTATGTTTCTTTTGCAGAGTGATTTATGGTCACTGGGAATCACAGCGATAGAGATGGCTGAAGGAGCACCACGTACGTACCCAAAGAATGACCTACATCTCTGTTTCACATCGTTTCTTAGTGCTTCCACAGTAGATCACTATAATCAGGAGTCCGATCATTATTCAGTCCAGGATTCTCAAACCCATTTTAAGTCATAATTTTAACGAAGGCATATAAAGTGGATATAAAATGATGTGTCAGATTGTTGGGCTGCTGCCCAGAGATTGGTCTGTTATCCGTTATTTTCCTCCTCGAGGTATTTGCACACAGTTGTCATGATTAAGGTGACAGGTCTTGTATCCACCCTTTAATTAATTTTGGTTCAGTAAAAAAATAACTTATCTTCAAACTACAGTTTATAACTGATCACAGTATACAGAAAGATACTAAGTTTGTTTTGATATAGTTGAGAGATTATTAGCATGCCGGGTACTGGGGAAAAATTGGGACATGCTCACTATATTTAACATTAGAAAGGAATCTCAAAATAATGTAAATAAGCAAATTATAAGCAATGTATATGAAGAGCTATCTGTTTGAAGAAGGTTTTATGTTCGTAAAACAAATAGATGATTACCAGTGTTGGCAGAGAGCTGACTACAGCTGGCTCTGACTATATGCCATGATAATGTTTATTACAATTTCCTAAAAGCATTCACCATCTCCCTTATTTTAAACCTTTAGCACTCTGTGATATGCATCCAATGAGAGCCCTCTTCCTCATTCCACGCAACCCTGCCCCCAGACTAAAGTCAAAAAAGTGGTGAGTGTGTATCACATAATTGCAGTTCATTTTTGCAGTTAGTTTCAGAGCAGAGAAACAGCCAAAGGTATTTTTCATTTTCATCTTCGCTGAGACGCGTGTGTGCATGTGTTCAGGTCGAAGAAGTTCCAGTCATTCATAGAGAGCTGTCTAGTAAAGAGCCACAGCCAGAGACCCAGCACAGAGCAGCTCCTCAAACACCCGTTCATCAAGGACCTGCCCAATGAGAGGCAAATTCGCATCCAGCTAAAGGACCACATCGACCGCACCAAGAAGAAGAGAGGAGAGAGGGGTGAGCGACAAACTGTGTTGTCAATGTGTGCATGTTTGGATTCGTCACCACGTGTAGTTAAAGTTGCATTCATAGATAGCTGCAGGCAGACATTGCCTGACAATAAAATGAAAGTTATGCTTACAGTAATTGCAGTGACATATTACGATATTAGAATGTTTTCTCTGAATTATGTCACACTGTGATTCCTCCCTGCAAGCTGTGGTTTCTATTTATTTGGACACAGTGTAGTTCTTGGCTCAAGCTCCAAATATATTTCAGCACAAGTAGTTAAGAACAATAAACATTTTGTTATCTTGATTTTTTTTTTTTTAATTGAGCATAGCATTAGTTCAGGCGTAACTAAAAGTCAGACTTAACTCAGCATCTTGGTCCATCAGCTGATGACAACATCTCAAAGCCAGCACACATACACTGATAGTTTAGCTGATACATTATCATCCTATTGGCAGATCTTATAAATGTAACTGGTTTTAGCCTGGATACAGTCATGTTTGCCACTACAAGCTGCTTTGCAGCCTCACCTCCCTCTGATTCTACATCTTAATAAATGCAATAAAGCACATGATGGTTGAAACTGACAGCCCTGCTAAAGCAAGTCTCGCTACTGGTTTCCATATATGTGGGAAGGGTGGGGAGGCTTCAAAACAGAGTTATTAGTATCAAATATGAACTACCAGAGATGGAAATAGTAATCTTTCTTTGACCAAAGTTGTTCTAAGTGAAATGTGAAGCAGCAGTCTATTATGGCTATAGTGATTTTTACAGTAAAAAGAAATCAGGCTCATTTGATTGCAGCAAAATGAACACGACCACTAATATAGACAAGTAATAGCAAGATTTCATCATATTAAATCTTACCAGCTGAAAAACAGAAAGCACACAGATTTAGTGTGTGACTGAGATACTTCTCAAAGACACACAGTCACATTATGAATAATGTTTCACTTTAAGGAAGAGCTGTTAAACACTTTCAGACAAATACACAAATTCTCATGTATGCCGTCGCTTTCATGGTTTTCAACAAGGCAGAAAATAAAAGTGACAGACTTCCATTAAACTCCATAATGATGCAAACACACACTGGCAAGTGTGGGGAGTGATAGTACGGCACCAGAAAGAACGACATTAACCACTTCAGGAAACAACACACTGCACGGCGGACGTCGGGATGATGTATCGAAGTATCTTGTCATTACAGAGGCTGTGACTTTCTCCAGCTGTCACTTTGTCACATTCAGAGGACCAGTCCATGTGCATGTGTCTGAGGAAGAGCTGGGCCTTTTATATGACTGCTGTTTTTTTTAAGCCCCTTTTTGACTGAAGGAGCACTAAGCTAATGTTCTCCACCCCACCACACAGTAAAATTACAACTCTCATTCAGTGGCTAAAAGAGAGTGCCTTGAAGTGATGATGATCTGGGAATGGCAAAAACGTGAGCAATTTGTTACGAACAGAAGTAGTTAAAGTGAAAAATTCAGAACGCGAAGTGGCTTTGCTCTGTGCTGCTTATTACCTTACTAAGGTTTTATTGTTTTTACTCTTCCCGGCTTCTTTTTTATTCATTATTACCTGCCTCTCTCTATCTCTATGCCCACCAGATGAAACAGAATATGAGTATAGTGGCAGTGAAGAGGAGGATGAAGAAAGAGACAGTTGTGAACCAAGGTCGGTGTTTTTACAAATGTACAGATATGAACATGTTCTGTGCAACTTCACCCAACATATACTTGGCGTCTCTAACTGTTGCTTTTTCACTGCCCACCTTTCCAGCTCCATCATCAACATCCCTGGGGAGTCAACCCTGAGGCGAGACTTCCTGCGCCTGCAGCTCGCCAATAAGGAGCGTTCAGAGGCCCAACGACGGCAACAGCTGGAGCAACAGCAGAATGAGGAGCACAAGCGCTTGCTGTTGGCTGAGAGACAGAAACGCATCGAAGAGCAAAAGGAGCAGAGGAGGCGGCTGGAAGAAGTAAGAAAGAATGAAAGTAGCTTTTTAAACACACAAAGTGTCACACTTTACACCAAGTTATTAAACTAGATTCCATTGCAGTCACCAGTGGACTGAAATCTAGTTTTCTAGATTTCTAGTTTTACAAAATATAGTAGGCCATAAACCAAAAACAAAGAAGAAGATGAAAAAAAAGGTTCTGTTAATCAGATACTGTTAGTCAGTCCAGGTAGGGGTTACATAGGTAATGTCTAAAACAGCATGCAACAACTTATTTTGCAACAATAGCAATAGCAACAATCAATGCTTATCAATACCCATCCCCATCACTGGAGCATTTCAAAGGGACTGAAAATGATTGAAGGCTAGTCTCATAATATTTAATGGCTTCTGTTTCAATGTGTGCTTGTTTTATGGCTCCTCCACTGGCTGGATGAAAGATCAATGTTGTGTTGAGTCCAAGCCAAGCTGTTTGATAACTATACTTACAAATGGTGAACCATTATCGCCGTTAATTTTTGTGGGAGTTACCCATCTGGGAACAACCTCTATTAACAGTGTTTTTGCTACGACATCTTTGTTTCATGCTGCGAAGGCCTCCACCCAGATATAACGTGTCAACCATAATGTGACGATATATCTTCCCAAAACTTGGCACGAGCTTTATGAAATCAGTCGTGACAGGTTCACATAGTATGGCTCTGGGTGTGCCACTTGGAGCGGTTTTACTGAATGCATTGCTGGGACATGAGTGTAAATATTTAAATTTTGAAGTTGTTCATACTTTGAGCAGCTACAAACTGAATGACATCACAAAAATGCTATTCATTAAATCAAATATGAATGTAGAACTACTTGTAAGATATTCAAATTAGAGTAAAAGTTTAATTAAAACCGTTTGCAGCTCATTTCAGCTGAATTATATTTATTTACAGAAAATATGTAAGAGCTTTACCGTCAATAACCTCGGTTACCTTTTAGCAAAACATCTGACAAATTCAGGTATATTTTTCTAAATTAAGAGTGACCGCTGCAATGCAAATTAACACCACTGCCATGTAAATAACTTTTATAATTTCTAATGTCCTCTGTAAAATAGTTTATTATCTATAGGAAAACCTATTTGGTTCCACATATTTAAATTAGCAAAACACAATTTTGGTAGAGGAAAAAATGACATTTATACACACACTTACACACATACACGGACACACTCAGAGCTTGTTCCCCAATGTCCCTTTCTTAGTTCCAGAGAGCAGGCTTACAGAAGGAAATCCTTAGCCCATAATCTGTGTGCTCTCTGTGGGTTCCCCCAAGGATTTGCCTTCCAACGCACCTCTAAGCACCATGACTAGACTTAACTTACATGAACCCACCACTTCAAGTGTGTCTGTGTCTTTGTACGTGTGACCAAATACACACATTTGTTAGAATTTGAGCCTGCGTGTGTTTGTATACTCATTTCCTGTGTTATTATCCCAGAAGGTGCAACACGTACCAAAAAAACAAACAAACAACTATTTCCTGATTTGGGTTTACTGTGATGATCCTTAATATTCCTGCTTTCCTGACAACAGCAACAGCAGCGTGAGCGTGAGCTGAGGAAACAGCAAGAGAGGGAGCAGAGAAGACGTTACGAGGAAATGGAGCAGCTCCGCAGAGAAGAGGAGAGGAGGCATGCAGAAAGAGAACAGGTTCATAATTGTATTGTAAAACTTGTATTTGTGCTGAGACAACATGATGCAACAGATATGTGAACCATGATGTTGAGAGTTAGTCTAGAATTCAACAAACTAATTATACATTGTTATAAAACAGTTACATATTAGGAAAGGACATTTCTTTCTTTATTTGTACATTTGCAGCGCTGTTTTAAATACATTTTTATTTTCAATCTGGCTTCTTTAGTTTCTAATATAAAATTTTAACGATTTGCTTAATATACAAGCATATATATACAAATTAATAGTATTAAACTAAAAGCTATTTTACATTACACAGAGGTTGCTTAAAGCCTTGGTGGAAACTCTCCCCCCCCCGAGTTTCTTTCTTTAAATCCACAGCTGGTCCCCCAGTGCTGGAAGCTCTTTGTTTTTCTTTAATATTCGTTATGTGAATATTTAAAATGAATATTTATTTTTTCCATCTTCCTTTAGTTGCGTGCCATTGTTTTGATATAAAAACTCAAAGCACACCCACTTATTTTTTTTCCTTTTCATCTTTCATTGTTGCAGGACCTTATTTAATTATAATCAATGAGGATTGTGTGGCAAAAATATAACAATTATATAAGAAAATTGTAGAGCTGCTCCCATGAAATGTTACTTAGCACTTTTTTTTAGAAAGCAAAGAAAACGCTTGCAGCCTTATAGGGATGGAAAATGTCATAGTTTTTATAGATGCATGCATTTTAATTTTCTGCATCTTTCCTCTTACTCGTCATTTTCTTTCTTTTAACATGTTTTTCTCTTGTCCTCTCTTTTTGTCTATCCTAATCTCTCTTTATCGCTCTGCTGCTCTCCTGCCACGCTTCTCAAGTCTTTTGAAAAGATGACTTCACACCTCTTTTTTTGTCATTTTCCCTTTGTAACACATTACAAGTGTTTGAGGATATAACGTTCTTCACTTCTGGCTTTTTATTATTATCTTCTCTCCTCTTGGAAAAAAAAAAGAACAGGAGATTATATTCTCTGTTTCCCCCTTTCTGTCTTTAGCTTTCTTCTCTGCCTGTATATAAATGTTCAGATCTCCAGATTTTTCTCTCAATCTATTTCTATCTCCTTGTGCCGTCATGCTGCTCAGGAGTATATCCGTAGACAGCTGGAAGAGGAACAGAGGCAGTTAGAGATTCTCCAGCAGCAGCTACTGCAGGAACAGGCATTACTGCTGGTAACCACTGCCCTCCCACGTGCTACAACTGCTCCCCAGCCGCGCTGTGTGAACCCTGTCCCCACTGCATGTGCCTAAATGGAATACATATTCTGAGTTCTTTGGCCTATTAACTACAGATTTGAGCAGAAACATTATTCTCTGAAATTGATTTGGATCACTGAATGCATGTGCAGCATCATTAAGTTGGCTGGATCTCAAAGGATTTTGCAGACAATAAACACTTCTGTTTTGACTGTCCTGTTATGTCATGCAAAGAGAAAGTAGGACACTGTTGTTTTCCTCAGTGCCCTGCTCTTTTTTTAAGAGTATTTTCTTTTAGTATTTGTGTACTGCATCACTCATGCACTTCAAAGCTAAAAACTGAAGACTTTGCCCAGTTTTAAATAAAACCTTTTGAGATCCACAGGCCAAAAAAATGACCCCTAGTCCCAAAATCCAGTGCTGTGCTATGTCATTATTCTTGTGCACATTGCTCCTTTTAATTTTTTTTTTTTTGTTTTGTTTGTTTTTCCAGAGCCGTATGTCTGATTTCCTGGAATTGTAGAAAGTGTGTTTGTGTTCTACATGTTTTGTTAATCCAATGGTCAATTTGTATCTTTATCAGGTCTATTATGTGAATGCACGACTCAAATCTGACACTATCTGGAGGATTGTATTTGAAGTATCTTCAAATACAATCAAAAAGGAAACAATGTGTGTGGACTTTCCTCCCATTTTGAAAATTATTCAAGCCCTTCTGAGCCCTTATATTCCGCACATGTATGGCGGGATTATGATCATTAGAATATGCATCTACTGTTTTTCTCTGTGAGTTTATAAACGCATTGAAAGTTGCGTAATACCTATTGACCTGATTTTCTGTCGATATCTACCTGTACCTCGTCTTCCTCACCCCTTTTCCCTTGTGCTAATTTGTCTTTGTGTTTTTGCTCCCTTTAAAACATTTTCCTCTTTTTGTTTCTCATCTCTTTCCTTCCTGCCATTCACCCTCTACCTTTGTTTCTTCAGGAGTACAAGCGTAAGCAGATTGAGGAGCAGCGGCAGGCAGAGCGGCTACAGAGGCAGCTCCAGCAGGAGAGAGCCTACCTGGTGTCTTTACAGCAGCAGCAGCAACAACAGCAGCAGCAGCAGCAGGAGGGAAGACAAGCAGAGAAGAAACCGCTTTACCACTATAAGGATGTCATTAATCCTAACGACAAGCCTGCCTGGGCTAAAGAGGTAATATACATGACATGCAAAGATATGCATGGTCTTTTGAACTTGCTTGTCTTCCATAAAGGAAGGTTCTGAGCACCAGGTCTGTGCACTAAATGTTTGTATGCTGATGTCAATAATGTATTTAAAGCTAACCTCAATCAGTGGCCTTCTTGTATTGTGGTTATCTTTTTTAGCAGGTTATACTACAAGCAGGAACTTTGTGAGGAGAGTAGTGGAGAGACTTTTTGAATCGAAACACACTTTTAAAATGAATTCTGTTTCTTTAATAATTACCCTGTGAAGTGTGCTTTGTGTGTGTCTGTGTTGCTTAATGTCCTCTGACTGTGACCCGTAGGTCCCGAAGCAGCAGCAGCATGCTCATGGTAACCCACCTCGTTCCCGCCTTCGACATCATCAGTCATTCAACCAGCTTCAAACTTCAGCTTCTAGTTCTCACGGCCAGTCTAGATCTCAGGCCCCTAAGCATACTCTATCTCATGGTCCCCTGCTTCTCTCCACCCAGCTTCCCCATATATGTATTTCGGTAGACCCTGGTGAACCCCTAGATCCAGAGTTGAAGCTGGAGATAAGCCAGCAGGTCAAAGAACTTAGAGCTCAGAAACACAATCAAAGGGGACGTAGCCCGGGGTCTGTCCTAGAGCACAGTAAGTCTGCTGGCCAAGGGCCCAATAAAGGTCCTGTCAAGAGCCCTAAACAGGGCGCTGGTTATTTACCAGGGCCTAGCAGTGGAAAAGAGAAGCATAGAGATAGACGCCTATCTGTCCCCAGTCAGCCAACCTTTAAGGGACTAATGTCTCAAGACTCACAGCTTAAGGCTCGACCTCATCTGATACCACCAGTACAGATCCACAATCCCACGCCTTCCAAACCCACAGCCTTACTGGTTAGTGCCCATCGACGTGGCAGGTCACACTCACCCTGCAATAGAATAGATGTAGACATAGAGCTTGATAATCCAGGAGGATGGCACAAATCGTTGAGGCAAAGTGTGAGCCATGACAGCCTTAATATGATGCCGTTGGACTCAGAGGCAATTGACCAAAATGACCCCCTCTCTCAGTCCTTCCCTGCAAATGTTCACAGTTCTGCCCTATCTAAACACAGGAACTCCTACTCACCTGCTCCCAGCAGTAGCAATCTTCTCCAAGTCCCTGATAACAATCACTTTCTATTCTCTATTGCTGATAGCTGCAGGAACTCTGGGAGATGGGGGCAGTGTGCAATTAGAGGTAGTTCCTCTATGTGTGATCTTAGTGCTTCTGCCCCTGCAGGGTTACTAAACAGATCCATGAATGATGTTAAGTCAATGAGTTCAAACTCTCCACCCCCTTGGTTGTGCCTTTCTCCTCGCAACTCTCCTCAAATTTTTTGCACACACTCCCCCACATCCTCAGTGTCGCCATCCACATCCCCAGGATCACCATCCAGCAACCTCTTGTCTCCTCCATTCTCTCCTGACAGCCCTGGGTTCAATACAGAATGTCCTCATTACCCCACCTTAGTCTTGCCTAACCAAACCTCATTTCCTAACAGTTCACCTCACTGCTCCCCACAAGGCTCTCCCTTTGGTTCCCAATCCCAGATCATTGTCAGGTCTGTTGGAGCAGCTGAGTGCTAGACTCTGCTCCAGCACATGTATATAACATCGCACACACACACACACACACACACACACACACACACACACACACACACACACACACACACACACACACACACACACACACACACACACACACACACACACACACAATTGTACTTCTATATTTGTGATTGAAAAAATTCTCCGCCCGACTCATTTTAAATGCAGGAGGATACAAAGGTTTTGTATTACTTCTATGGCTCAGATATGGACCTGATAAATTTCTAAACCACTTCTTGACATCACAGTTAAATATACCAAAACTCCCCACAAAGGTAAAAGTACAAGTGGATACATGCAGAATGTTCACACTCAAACATACAGACATTTCCACTATTGTCCATATGAAGCTTATATATATTTGTTTCTTACTGTTAGTAATACATTCACTTATTCATCTTATTAGCTCATATTTTTTATGGGATTGAGATCAAGAGGAGAGGCGCCTGTGATCCGGTATGGTTTAATACCACTCTGATTTGTAAATACAGTAGCTTAGTTAGCTAGACCACCAGACCCCCACTCCCCAACCCCCCACCCTTGCCTGCCCCCTGATGGCCCCTGACGACTCATTTCCCACAGTGCACTGTGATGAGCCTACTTCTAGATATCTTGGGTTTGATGGCATCAGGGAAAACCCACCCATCTCATCTTCCAGTTAGGTCAGTCAACCAGTAAATCATATCCTAGCCTGGTGATGGGTGCTGGCCAAGTGGTGGTGGGATCCTTTTAAAAAACCTGAGATGCCTTTCTGATGACCTATTCTTCTCTCTCATCTCATACAGTATTTTTTTCAGTAGATGCAACATTGCCAACAGCTAACCTCCAACTTCTCTGTAGTAGAAAAAGGTTTTGGGTGGTGAACTTACGACAAACACAAAAAACTAAAATATGCACTACCCAAAAGGTTTTTCTTCATCTTTTTCTAATCTCTCTTTTCTTGTTGTTTAGTCAACATACTAACCTTGATTACACTCCACAGATCAAACTTCGATCTCAGCAGTACTTCTCCTAAACCACTGAATGTTTTTTTTTCTTTCAGTTATTTGCAGACTGTTTGTCTAAATCTGATTCCATCATTTGTACTTGCATTTCATTCAAGGAACTAACAAAAACTGTTTGATGCTGTTGAACGTTGTAGTTGACCTTGTAGCAGGGAACTAACACAGATTTGAGGAATGGCTCGGTATTGCATAGTTGTTTTGAACCAGGTCATAATCTGAAATAAGCTTACTAGATTATGTGATCTCCTGTGGACTTAGAGAAAGCTTTTAACGAGAAAGGCACGCTTGTTTACCTGAAGGCTGTTGAAACTAAAACCCGCTGAGCCATCACTCAACCCTCAAACTACAGATGGGTAGAGTGTTTAGAGTAGAAAAGTGTGATTTTGGCAGCTGGGTGTATGCCTTGGAACATTCTCCTATTGCACAGCAGATAATCTGATAATCAGATTACACTGGCAAGAGGAGCTTCCTGCCCCTTTCACACACAGATGTATTTACTTTGACACACGTGAACACATTTCAGTGGAAACGGACTGGAACTACACAAACACTTCAACATTGCTATGTGCTTACGTGGTG
The DNA here is from genome assembly GCA_015108515.1 of Hemichromis elongatus. Lineage (NCBI taxonomy): Eukaryota > Metazoa > Chordata > Actinopteri > Cichliformes > Cichlidae > Hemichromis > Hemichromis elongatus. The sequence goes on along the minus strand of VUQR01014997.1, from coordinate 34,186 downwards.
CTTTTATTCTGTTTTGAATGTGGCATCTGATAGCTACCCTTAACCTTTCATTACAGCCATGAGACACTTTTACTCCTCAACATGGATAAACAACACCACAAACATCTTAAATGAGACGTAAATTTGTCAGACACCCCATCTGTGGGTGAATAAAGAACCTATTCTTTGTGCAAAACCAAATCTCTGTGTTATTGTTGACCTGCTAGTTTACCCAGATAAGGACTTCTGTGGAAGTCTGGTGTGACTCACCTGTGTAATTATTGCGTTGAAGAGACCGTTAAGACTGGTTTAAACTAGAAAAACAGGACTTCACTTAGTCACACAGAGTCCTATCATGTTATTAAACCAAAGTGCAATATAAAGAGAGGCTCCCATAAATTTCTTATGTAATACCTAGCAATCCATCATTCACACACTTTTACATTGCGGTTGTTGTCACCGCAGAGGAGGGTGATGTTTAAGATTGTCTAGTGGCTTGTAGAGGTGCATGGGCGTGTGGGTGATGCCCATTGTGGATCAGACATGGTGATTGGTTGTGTTGTGTGCTTGACTGTGAGTGACAGTGGTATGTGACCTGCCTCAGGTGGAGGAGCGATCTAAGCTGAACAGACAGAGCTCTCCAGCGCTGCAGCACAAAGTGTCCAACCGCATCTCTGACCCCTCCCTCCCACCTCGCTCCGAGTCCTTCAGCAGCGGGGGCATGCAGCCTGCCCGCACCCCACCCATCCACCGTTCCAACGAGCCACAGGTCTGTGTGTGTGTGTGCAAAACGAGGCATGCAGATATTTTGATGTGATAACAAATAACAAAGTCTTCTGCTTCTTATAAGGTGGCTTTAAAAGTTCAGGGCCCCATACCTGTTGGACTCTTTTTCATCTCTTATTCTTTTCTTGTTTTTCTGTCTCTCCTACTATTGCACCTTCTTTCCTTACAAATCATTTTTACCTTTTCATAACCTGCTTATATACTCCTGCTTATAACAATTTTTTTTTCTTTTTCTCTCTTTCTTGTCTTTCTTTCTATTCATCACCTCTTTCTTTTTCTCCTTTCGTGCCTTCTTCTCACATATTGTTGTCCACCTCACCCTAAACCATCCTTTGTCCATCTCACTCACACTGTTAAACTCTAACTGACTTCATCAATGCTTTTATCCCCACAGATGGCTCACCTGGTTCCTGTTAAAACCCACACTAGCTCCATGTCTGGCTCTCAGTCTCTCCAGGACCAGAAAGACCCAGCTCTCAGTGAGGGTGTGAGTGTGGGCTCCCCCAGGCCTGAGATGCCTCGTCAGAACTCAGACCCCACTTCTGACACCCCGGGACCTCCACAGCGCAATGCTGGCAGGGAGGAACGGGATCGCGACAGGGATCGGGATAGGGACAGAACCGCTTGGCTGAGAGAGGAGGACATCCCACCCAAGGTTGAGAATCAGAATCGGAAATGAAGGCTAAGAATAACTGGTGTCTTTTACTAACCTGTGTTCATGCTTTTCATTCATTGTTTCAGCATTTTTTGAACTCTTTTAAATGTTTTTAAATCTAATTGACTAAGAATGTTGGCCTCTCCAGCTGCGTGACAAATCAATGCTATACTGTATGTCATGGTGTTTTACCATGTCTCTCTTTGACATGGATTGGTAGTGTACTTAAAAATTATGAAGTTACATGTTTTGAACACTTTTCCAGGAGAAAAAGCAAAGTTGTGTCAGTCTTGATTTTTTTTTTTATCTTGTTTCTGTGTTTCTCCAGGTACCCCAACGGACCACTTCCATCTCCCCAGCCTTGGTCAGGAAAAACTCTCCTAATGGAGGAGTAGGTCTGGGTCCCCGGACGGGTTCTCAGCTCATAAGGGCAAGGTAATGACCAAAGCAGCAAACTGATTTTGAATGAATTTCTATAACAGTCCCCAAATGTTATTTCTTAGTGTGTTTAAACAAAAATCAAAACTATGTAGATATTGTATATTTGAAAGGTCTGTTTTCATCCTTTTTCAGCAACCCTGACCTGCGGCGCTCTGAACTCTCTTTGGACGCTATGCTGCAAAGAACCTCTTCCAACTCCTCATCTTCCTCATCCCCTTCATCTCAAGGGGGTTCAGCTGAGAGGAGAGGTACAAAACCTCAAGCTCTTAAACACATAATACAGGCTCATAAGACACATTCAAAACATAATCTGCCAAATATCATGTGAATGTGAGTAAACCAGGAAAAAACAATGTGTAGGCAGAGGATTGTATATTATTGTACACTAGCATTCTTATTGTATATATTGTATTTCTTATTTCGTATATTGTATGTATATCTCTGTCTCTCTTACTGCACTGAGCATTTATATGACAAAATAATTTCCCTTGGTATAAATAAAGTTCTTCTTATCTTATCTTAGCTTATCACACATACTATGTATGTGTACCTCTATATACATTGACCTGGATTTGAAGTCTATCAGCAGGACGTTGCAGTTCTGCACCGATCAACCTGTCTGATGTGCCCTGTTACTCTGGGCCTCTGGAGAGATTGAAGAGAGGAAATGAGAGAGGGAGATAGAGAGCAGCGCAGAGCGAGGTGTCAAACAACAGGCCAGAGGGATATCTAAGATATGCATGGATTTCCCTCTGACAAACACATGGAGAGGTTGAAAGAGAGGTGGAAGTACCTTGATATTAGTTGGATTTATTTTTCAACTCTGTTGACAGCAAGCAGTCTTAAAGATGGAATAAATACAAATGGAGAAAAATAAAAACTTTCTAATAAATGAGTTTCGCAGTAAATTAATATCCTGCATTTTTAGATTTTAGTTAAACTGCTAATTTTCTTTTAATCACCATTTTTTGTTTTGGTAGGTCAAACCAAGCAGGAGGCATCCCCTCCAGGAGCCAATCAAGAGGCAAAGCTCAAGCAGGAGGAGGGTCGTGAATCAACAAGACCCAGCAGACCTGCCGTGAGTCTAACAACACAGACGCACAAAGAACCTCTTTCTGTCACAGTCGTCTCCTCTCTGGGAATCGTTTACAGGCCTCCTCCTCTCTTTTTCTACTATTCACTTGATCTTTCTTTCTCTTCCCATCTCTTTCTTCTTCTATTCTTCAGAGCTATAAGAAAGCCATAGATGAGGTTAGTGAATATTGCCCCCCCCCGTTTCCTTTATTCTGGTTTTCCTTTGATCTTCAGAGCCCCTTTTCTTCCCCTGGCATGATGGAGTTAGTGGGTTTCACAAGAAGATGATGTTTCCTTTTTACACTGACATATCAGTGTGTAAGGGCGATGGCAGTGCATGTGTGCTTCTACACACATCCCTGAGAGAGGGTGGATGCGTGCCTGTGTGGGTTTGCATGTGTTCGGTACGGGCGTGTGTGAATATGTGTGTACTGCCAAACACCTGAACAGTCTTTAAATCTCTTTTCCTGTTTCTCTATTATCACGGTTACTGGTCAGGAGGAGCTGGTAAGCCCACCGTGTGTAAAGGTCCTCCCCCCTGTCTGCATGATTTGATCTGATCCATCTGCTTGGGTGATGGGGAGGCAAGGGAGGGGAGGAACCATGGGCAGGTTGGCATGGGGGTGATTGGTAGAATGGAGTAATTCTGCACTCCAGTAGTTTATAAAGCTCGATTATATGTCTTTCTCTGTTCTTATGACTTGTGCTCTCAAGGGTCATACTTGCTTGTGAGTGAACGAAAGTGCTGATTTTGATCAATCCATGTGTGGAAAATTAGAAATGACCTATTAAGATTTTTAAAAAGTGTACTACCAGATCAGCACTCTTGTTCCATGGCTCTTGTGTACAGGCTCAGATGTCTATGTGAAAACAGTTAAGTTGGCCTTAGTCTTTTGTCTGAATCTTTGACCCTCTCCGCTTCCCTTGCTCTTGTGTTTTATTTGGTCTCTCAGTCTTAAGGTTCTGAGACTGAATTAAAGACTGAATTAAATCACTTTGTTTTTTCTCTCCTCTTATGTCCTTTGTTCACAGGACTTAAGTGCATTAGCTAAGGAACTCAGAGAACTGAGGGTAGAGGAGGGAAGCAGACCTCCAGTGAAGGTAAAATGGCAACTGTAAATTCTCTAAATTCAAACATAAATAAAAAGTTCAGGATGGAAAGTAGACGAAGCTAAAAGGCTGTTTATGTTGTGGTTGGTGTTAATCAGGGACGATGGTAGTGAGAAATCTTCATGTAGAGATAACGTGCAAAACAAAGTTCTATGTCGTTATTAAACAGTAAAAACTTAAATTAGATTATGTCACGTTAGATATCCCTGACTACTGCTACAATAGAAGTTACAAGTTGTTTGAATGGCCTAACGTTTTTTAGGTTCAACCTAAATTAAAAGTGACTGATATTTTGAATTTATTTTGAATTTTGTTGTTTATATTAAAAAGAACAGAATATATGTACAACAACAATTTTGTTTGCAGTGCAATTTCTTTTTCACAAAAAATCTATTTCCTTCTGAGAAAAAAGGGAAAAAAAATCTTGCTAGGCAAAACAACTTATAATAATAACTGCCCTATAATGACTTTCGTCAGCCTTCACTGACACTGCTGACTGCACCACTCTGCCCCACGTCTCTTTATACGGCTGAGCAGGAACCATACCCTACTACCACACTTGCATCCATATCTGCTATTTTGCAGTCTATTTCATTCTTGCTGTTGTCGCCAAAATGTCGATGCATTTGTGCAATAGTGCCACCAACTGCACATTAGCAGAACAGCATGAAAATCGAGGGGGGAATCTTGTGTTCTCTTTCCCACATTCTTAAATGTTTGCACAATATAAACCAAACTGTATACATCTGGTGCAGTTTAAATGACTTCTAGAGGGAATCGGATACAATCGTAAATCTTCTCTTATCAGTGTTGTTTCTCAGTAGTTCGAAAGTAAATTTTTCTCTCCACTACTTGTTTATTGACACAGGTGACAGACTACTCGTCTTCTAGTGAAGAATCGGAGAGCAGCGATGAAGACGGGGAGACAGATGGGACTGTTGCTGTGAGCGATATTCCCCGCATAATGTATGTTTTTGCCTCTTTTGTTAACTCTCTCTTGCTCTGACATGCTAGTGTTCGCATGTTTGGAATTAGCACAATGCCATTAGCTTGTTAGTGTAATTTTAACTGTAAATATTTAAGTCTTTGTATGTTTCTTGCAGGCCAGCAGTGCAGAGTAGTGGCGAGTCATATGGAGGGCTGACAGAAGATTCTCTGGGAGATGCCTATAACAGCTCAAAGGACAGTACTCTAGTAATGAGAGAGGTGATGAAGATGCACACACACACTCAAACATGCTTACACACTGGCTACATGACAAAAATTCAGTTATTTTTATAGAACAGTATATTCTTTCATATTCATCTTTCTGTTCTCCTAACTTTCCTCGTGATATTTTTGTCTTTATCTATCACACAGGCAGAGGAGAGGAGGAGAGGAGGTCATAGTGAGAGTAACGGGTTTGGAAATCATGGTAACCATGGTAACCTCCCTGACCTGGTGCAACAGAGCAACTCCCCGTCAGCAACACCCACCACAGCCCTGCAGGAGCTCAGCGACATGGCCGAGGTGAGACACGGGCACAAATTCCACACTTTAACAATGATTCCTGTTTGTTTATGTCCTCAAAGGTAGAATGTTATTGGACTTACTGATTGTCTTGTGTCTTACAGTTTGGTGTTGGTGGGTCCAAAGCGTCATTTACCCCGTTCGTTGATCCACGGGTCTATCAGACCTCCCCAAGTGATGACAATGAGAACTCAGCAGCAGGTAGTAGAATAGTGTAGAGTTTTGGAAATTCAATTAAATGACAGTCAGTGAACTCCGTCTTTAGAATGAACTATTAGTGGAAACAGCAAGTTCCTTACCTATCATCATTGTTGCCAAAATATTAATCACATATTCAAGTCTGTCTTTCTTCATCTTTGTCTTGGCAGCGATGTTTGCCAACGAGCTGCTGAGGCAGGAGCAGGCACAACTAAATGAAGCCAGGAAGATCTCTGTGGTAAATGTCAACCCCACCAACATCAGACCCCACAGTGACACGCCAGAGATCCGCAAATACAAGAAACGCTTTAACTCCGAGATCCTATGTGCTGCACTCTGGGGTATGACGGTGTGGCCTCAATCTTACCCACCACAGAAAGCAAAATCTTCCATTTGTGTGCTTTGGTTTGCTTTTCTTTGACTCTGACTCTTATGCATGCACGTTTAGGTGTGAACCTGCTAGTGGGGACAGAAAATGGTCTCATGCTGCTTGACCGAAGTGGACAGGGAAAAGTTTATAACCTGATCACCAGAAGGCGCTTCCTACAGATGGATGTACTAGAGGGCCTCAATGTGTTGGTCACCATATCTGGTAGGTGCAATATGCATATAGTATACACAAGACTCTCATTCACGTACCTCATGTTACACTTTCTGTAACATACATTAAGGTAGTAAAAGACATGTTAAAAAAACTGTTTCATAAGTAGCTTTTTATCTCATTTTTACAGCCAGGGGTCATTTGTTTTTGTACCTTTAATTAATTAATTAATTTTTTGTCAAAAAATTTGATTATTATCATTTTAATACTAATTTAATCTATTTTGTTTTCCTGTTTGCCCCTCCATTCACAGGGAAGAAGAATAAGTTGCGTGTCTACTATTTATCTTGGCTGAGGAACAGAATATTACACAACGACCCAGAAGTAGAAAAAAAGCAGGGCTGGATTACCGTGGGAGAACTGGAAGGCTGTGTGCATTATAAAGTTGGTAAGTGTCTGTTTGTATAAATGAAAATAAGGTTTAATTTAAAGGGCCAGTTTAGTTAAAGTGGTGTCTTCTAACCTGCTGTTAAATTTAGAAACCAAAAATAAAAATGGGTTAAATAATTTGCTGCTGATTTTGACAAATACCTGATTGGGATTTTTTTAAACATATTCTATCCCTCAAATTGTTGAAGGAGCTGATGTGCAAGTGCTTTATTGCTTTATTTTATTTTTAAGAAGCTGTGAGTCATGAACTACATGAACGAGTGTGTTTGATAGCAGACAGAAGCCAAGGGTGAGATCTTAGTCACAATCTTCTCAGGAAACCTGACAGGAATCATGTCAGATGGCCAAGAAAAAGTTTGCATAGGAGATATTTTGGAGATCAGAGATCTGTCCTTGCATGTCAGAAGGGTTAAGCAAAGCTTAGAAAGAAATACATCACTGAACTAGTACAATCTAACAACATAAGTCTCTTACGACATCCCCAACCAGCAAATGCTGTGAGAGCATGAACCTAAATAAAGAGTCCCTTGACTAAATAAGACTAAATAAGTTAAAGTGAGTATCTATTATATACACTGGATCAATGTAAGGGCACATCTAATTTCTTGTTGCCTTAAATGTGTCTTTGTCATGTTTGCAGTCAAATATGAGAGGATCAAGTTCCTGGTGATTGCTCTGAAAAATTCAGTGGAAATCTATGCGTGGGCTCCGAAACCCTACCACAAGTTCATGGCCTTTAAGGTAAAGTAAAAACTTGGTTTGCTGAAACAACATCAGTATTCAAAAACATCCTGGACGAATGCATAAGTAGAATGCAAGTTTACTGGGTGCACACAGTGTGTATAAATTTATATAAGGTTTATATGACTGTTGGCCTTGTAAACTGACTTTATGATTTTATTTCTGTTTCTTTGATTTTGCTTCCCTTGACTGTGTGTCATTCTCTTTCAGTCATTTACAGACCTACAGCATCGTCCCCAGCTGGTTGACCTGACGGTAGAAGAGGGTCAGAGGTTAAAGGTCATCTATGGCTCCAGCGTGGGCTTCCATGTCATCGATGTGGACTCAGGCAACCCTTACGACATATACATTCCCTCACATGTAAGTACAAGGCAACTTTCTAAAAACACTTTCAGTAAGCATCCACAGCTCACTGATAAGTTTTTTTTCAACCATTACCTGCTTATTGACACTCGTCAATGGTGTGTAGTACTTGGATTATCTTTGTTAAGAAATCAGGTTGTTCATGTTAACTGCTTGCTTTTATTACAGAGCATAAAGAAGGAACACATACCTCCAAATGTGACTTGGAATTTCTATAAAAAATCAGCATATTCATTTTAACCACCTGACTCTTTGAAGCTGGAGAGACATTCGCTAATTTTCCTCTTGTATGCTTGAGTGAAAAATTTAAATTAAATGTTTCTTGCATGCAGATTGGTTTGTGCTATCATGGACGCTAACCTCATGCTCTAATTCAAATCAAGGTCAAAGACAGTTCAGCCCAAATTTTAACTTCTTGGCAATAGTAGATATGTTGAACCACAGATGGGACACGTTATTCACGAGCTGTTGTACCGTGCAGTAATGCATACTGTTCACGGGGATAAGTAACCAAATATTCTTAATCACTGGCATTTTTTGCTGTTTCCACCTTTCACCCATGCTTCTTTTTTCTCTCCTTCCCTGACAACTTCTTCCTCCAGTGTTCCAAACAGACGAAGGTGACATCCTGCTATCCACCTTTTAGATTAGATCAATAGTTCTTTAGTAAAACCCCTGTAGTGAATACACAGCAGCTACATGTGCCTATATGCAGTTCACTAGTTTAGATATTAGATTACCAGAAACTGGTGTGTGTGTGTGAACAAATTTGTCTTACCCACAGTAGACAGCACAAGGCTCTTGAAAGATGTACTTACTTCCAATGAGAACAAAAACACAAAATTTAAAGTTATAAAATACGAAAGCCGACATGCAAGAAAACAATTGGTATTACAATCAAACAGCAGTTTCATTGACTTTATTGCAGTGAGGTTTCGGGCATACCTGACGGTGTGCACTTAACTTTCACAGATCAGTACCACTAAAATTTGATAGCTTGTGTACAGTAATTAAATTCATTAAGACATGAAAGCTTGTTTGTGTTTTGAGTGCCTTTGTAGATATATGTGCATATTCCTGTGGGGATAAGATGAGTTTTTCAATGCTTGCCTTTCTCCTTAATTGTTGTCTTAGAGTTCATCTGGCTGTCACAAACTGCTTTCAGGTAACTACCATAAAATAGCATGCTGGCACAAGTAACAACACTTATCCTGAAGCACCAAAAAAGGAAAGTATACA
>VUQR01014997.1:5818-21821 GCA_015108515.1 Hemichromis elongatus | reverse complement strand
TTTTTTTTTTGTTCTGTTTATTTCTGATTTTTTATTTTTCCGTGGGACAGTTTTGAGTCAGACAGTCTTTGAAGTTTGATGAAATGTACAGCACATCTGTGTCTCTGAAATCAGGAGTGTATTTTAGTGTGTACGTGTGCGTGTGTGTGTGAATTTGTGCGTCTCAATCAAAGTTGGACATTGAAATCAATGTCTAGCGAGAATAAAGTCATTCATGTCTTTGTGTAAACTTACCTTAATCTGATCAAAGCAACACTGAGTGTGTTTACATGCAGATTTATAATTTTATCTTCGTAGTATGAAGTTTATGAGTTGGTGTCTGAACACCATACATTTAAAATAGGCAATATTAATGGCTGATTTTGGGGGGGGGTTGCGTTTCCACGAACACAGTTGTGTCTTCGCTGTTCACTCTTACAGCTGCAGAAATATGACAATGCATATAAAGAGCTTATAGCCTCTACAGGATATGAGCTGCTGTACTATCCCAAGTACTGTGTGCATGTGAAAGCTGTGGGGTCTTCTTGAGTCACGCTCCTCCTTGGTTGGTTCTTCTGATTTTGGCTCCTAACTGTTTGTACAGTGCCTAGCATGATGTAAGCAAAACTTAATCAGAGGCCAAAAGATTATTGGGACTTTTTTTTTGCCTATATGGTTGCATTACAGGTTTGTTTGTTTTTGTTTGTTTTTTTAAATCTCTGTGAGGGTTATTATCTAATTTAACTCACTGGTGATGTTATTCCTCTTCACTTATGGAGATGTACATTGACAAATTTAAGAGTTTAATTATTCTTTGAAAGGAGCAACTAATTATGATATTTGCAAATACTTTGCACAGCTCAGTCAACAAAACTGTAAAATTGATTTTGAAGGTGGACCACGTCACGCTTTCTTGAGAAAATTGAGGAGATTTTGGCTTTCCATTAAAACCGTCATCGACCCACCGCCTGGACACAAGTTTCGGGCAGTTCATGCAGAACTCAGTTACTGTAACTATGAAAATTTCCATGAGCATTAAATAAAAACTACTAAAGAACTAAAACTCACAACTTTACCCTAAATGCAACCAGCTGGCACACCTGCCACATCTAATAGTCCTGATGATGGTTTAAATGTAAAGTCAAAGCTTAAAAAGCTGCAGTCCTGTTTTGTAATAACTTTGCTTTTAGATTTTTCAGTAAATTGGCCTATGGTTCACAAAAAATGGACATGTTTCTCAATAATGTAATGATCCTCTGAATGAAGTTCTTATTTTCTGTTAAATTGTTGAATGTTTTCTGTTGTATTTGCAAGGACTTTTTACACACACACATACAGTAGTAGCCCTTACTGTGCACCTGTAACTTAGGGTTATCGATCTCTGTTAGGGGGAGCAGGCTCTAACATTATAGCAATAAAGAGCTTAGCTGCAGAAACCACTGTCTTCCATGTGTGTGTATTTGTGCACACATGCATTTCTGTGTCTGATTAATGATCATGTGGGAATGGGGCATTATTAATCTGTTTGTTAATCATTTAATTTACTCCCCTCGTTAAAAAAAATGCTGACTGTCATTACACTGAGGTTTCTCCTTTCAAAGATGAAACCAATTTATTCTTTATTCAATTTAATTCTTGTTTTCTTTATTTTAAAAGAGCATTACTAATGTCCTGTTTTGGGATTTATTTGTTTTGTAAAAGAGATGCTGTAAGAGAGAAATAAATGAAACTAGCATTACTCTTCTCGAGTTGTGTGCTTTCCAATTATGTTTATGAGAGTCAGTCGTTTTTTGCAACTATGCACATTTGTATCAGGTCTGATCCTCAGACTTTGTTCAGTCCAGCACGCAAGTATATCATTAACAGCAAGTGTGTGTGTGTGTGTGTGTGTGTGTGTAAGAGAGAGGGGAAGAGAAAGATAATGTCATTGCTGCTATCAAGAAACACATTTTTTAGCAACAATATGCTAACTTTGGATTCCATATTTAATTACAATATAAATGTTTTCATGTTTTATAATATACAAGTGGAAACACCACACAGACCATCTTTAGATCAGAATTTTTCAAAGTAAATTCTTCATTGTCTCATTATACTTGTCATATATATCATATACTATAATAGTATGTATGTTTGTGTATTAAAATTAAGAATATTGTTATTGTTCCAGTTACCTGTAAAAGGTCTTCCTGGGATGTGTGTGCATGTATGTGCATGTGCCATGTGTGTGTTTGTCTTTTCTCAGTGGACACAGTGTAATCAGGCATGCTGCTTGATCATTGCTAAACTCCTGACACTTTGGACCCAGAATGGAGACGGGAAAGGTAAGCGTATTTGGACATGTACATTCTTTACATTCTTTGTGGTTTATAAATGGCTACATATATGTCTCCTTTTACTGGTTCATGGAAATCAGCATTTGAAAGCAGGTGTTCTTTTCGTCATTGGCGTTCAGATGCTTAAAGAATGTTAGATGAGAGGCTTTTAATCACCAGGGTGTCCTGCTTGCATTATTACCTTGCTTAAGAGACTGTCATGACTAAAATTATGATGTGTCTGCTTCAAGGAGACCTTAAACTTGCCTAATTACTTTTGTATGGAAGCATTCATTTACAAAAATAGTTAATAAAAGAGTAACTCTTTGAGCCACCCCTCATTTCATTACATTTTACCTCTATTGCGTGCCTTTCCCTTGTTGTATGTTATCCTCTAGCTTTGATCGCATGTATTTCTCCGGTTTGCTATTTATTCCTGCTACCTGGATACCTAAGGAGCTAGACTTTCTTCAGTTGTATTCTTCTTCTTCAGGAATACACAAAAGTAGATTCTATTCTGGGCATAGCATTTTCCCTCATCCAAGCGACTTCTTCAGTCTCAGCTGACTGCAAGTTTCCCAACCTTAACAGTACATTTGCATAATGACTGAAACTAGCACCATTAATGTACAAGTCAGTTATCAATGATCAATAATATATAAATTGTCATGAGATTGATCAATGGCAATGAGTACTAGTCACAGAAAGTTGGGGATCAATTAATTTATTCTTAATGATGCCACATAACTTCTGCTGTGATTATTGCTTTTTCAAAAAAAAAATGTTTTGGGGTTCTAAGGGACCACAGTAAAAAGCAGCATAGTCTTCATATGTAGTTTTAATAAATAGAACTATATATTGCTTCTGTTTCTTGTTCATTCCCTGTACTATAGAGAATGCTTGGTTCACATTGTCAGTAATAAGTCAGAAGCACAAAGTTACGCTGATGTGCCCACCATGCTTTCTCATTGAGTCTCTTCATAATATTTGTGGACACCATTTCTAGGCACAGCCAAGAGATAGAGAGGGTCAGATTCCATGGACTCTATACATCGATTCTATGCAAGAGATAGCCAGATAATTTGGCTCTCTCTTGTATACAGTTTAATTATTCTTTGAAAGGAACAACTAATTATAATATTTGCAAATACTTTGCACAGCTCAGTCAACAAAACTGTAAAATTGATTTTGAAGGTGGACCACGTCACGCTTACTCGAGAAAATAGAGGAGATTTTGATTTTCCATTAAAACCGGGCAGCTCATGCAGAACTCAGTTACTGTAACTATGAAAATTTCCATGAGCATTAAATAAAACCATGAGCATTAAATAAAAACCACTAAAGAACTAAAACTCACAACTTTACCCTAAATGCAACCTCTCTCTTGTGTAGTATATAATAAGAATAATAAATGGATATTTCAGAGTCAAATGGGATACAGGTTGTCAGGCCACTCTTCTTTGCAACCAGCTCCCAGTTTGGATATGGGAGACAGACACCCTATTAATGTGTAAGGTTGGGCATAAAAGCTTTTTTGATAAAGGGTATAGTTAGAGCTGGATTAGGCAACCCTGATTATTCCCGTAGTTGCGCTACAATAAGACTGAGCTGGTGGGGGCTGAATGTTTGTCATTCACCCCCCCTCTGACATTAGTTGTTAGTTAGTGCTGCCTTCCTCCCCTCACCCTTGGCCAGACAGTATTACTGAACTGTCTTTATCTTACAATGTAATGGGCCTTGAGGTGACTGCTGTTGTGATTTGGTGCTACATGCATTAATTTCAATTGAATTGAACTGAGTCAGAAAGTTACATGTAGCTTGTGTTGGGGCAGTTTGGAGCTAAATGTGAAGTGACTGCCATGAAATGGGAATTAGCACCTCCAAGTGCAAAGCCATGGTTCTCGGTTAATGGTAGAGTGACCACTTTGAGTGAGGAATGAGTTCCTGCCCCAAACAGAGTAGTTTAAGGATCTAAGAGTCTTGTTCACAAGTGAGGGAAGAATTGAGAGCAGGAGTTTGACAGAGAGCAGAGCTAAAGGAACTGAGCCAAATGTCAAGCATTATAGGTTAACTTAGGGTCCCACTTTCACCTGTGGCCATCAGCTGTGGGCAGTGACCAACAGAATAAGATTGTGGATACAAGCAGCAGGAATGAGTATTCTCTGAAGGGTGTCTTTGCTTAGCCTTAGCCATAGGGTGTGGAGCTTGGTCATATGGGAGCAGTTCAGAGTAGAGTTGCTTTTCCTCTTCACTTGAGCCTTTAAGTGAAGAGGAAAAGCAGCTGAGGTGGAATGGGCATCAGACCAGAATGCCTTCTGAATGCCTCTTAGTTTTTTGGGTATGACCTATCAGGAGGAGGCTCACAGGACATGCTGGAGAGATTACATATTTTGGCTGATTGAGATTGCAGTGAATCTTTGTAAAATCTGCTGTGTGACCTTTGTAAGTGGCCAGTGCTCTTACTGGCATTCATACTTATCTGTGGTGTTGTGTGTTTATTGCCCTGTGGTTGTTTCCAGGTGCCAGCCACAATAAAAAAAAATATAAAAGGGTGGAACTGGGAATTTGTATCTTGATTGTTCCTCCTAATGAGAATTTGATTTTTATTCTCTCTAAATTCAAAAACTGGAAATGCATGGGAGGACTTGATGCTACTGAATAGGCTAATCGCAATAGTTGTGGGTTGCCAATGAAACGTGTAATTAAATTTCCAGGTCCACAACAGCTTATGACATGGATTATATTGTAGGATTTCAGAAAGTGTTTAAGTTCTATTGTACCTACTGTACAGCAAAATTTTAGCACAGAAACATTATTCTCTGTCTGGCTGTCTGGCTGCCTGGCTGCCTGGCTGGTGTTTACAATGTTTATTTTAATTATTTTATATTAGGATAAAGCTGATTGATTTCAACATATAAATTCCCCCCCCAAAAAAATCTATACTTGAGATTGCTGAAAAGAATATATTTAACATGAATATGAGAATGGGGGGAGAACTGTGGCACAGCAAGTGAGGTAAGCAAACTCCTGAGTTTGACTCCACCGTCTGGCCGGCGCCTTTCTATGCGGAGTTTCCATCTTCTCCACGTTTTGCGTGGGTTCTATCTGGGTACTCCAGGTTCCCTCCCACAGTCCAAAGACATGCCCTTAGTGGGGTTAGGTTACTTGGTGATTCTAAATTACTAATAGGTGTGAGTGGTTGTTTGTCATTTATGTGTCAGCTGGGATAGGCTCAAGCTCCAGCTGTCTTCGATAACAAGGGTGGTCATTACAAATATTCACTTTCAAGCTTATTCAAGTTGTATAAACCTAATTTTTGCTTTATATATTGTATTTTCATATATATTTGCATATTTCAATAACTGGCTGTCGCTATTTCCCATTTTCAAAGCATTGCATAAAGAAATGAGAGGTGGCTCAAGACTTTTGCACAGTGTGTGTATTTTTATTTCTACTGTGAAATAACATTGTGTTTATTATAAACAAAGTAGGTTGTGTTTGTTTGTGTATTCATTTCTATGGACTCATCATTACTGTTCACTTCTGCAGCAGCTAACAGGCACTCTAGCTCTTGCTGTGTTCACTGCCACTCTCGGATCCCTACAGTATGGATACAGTCTTGGAGTCATCAATGCACCCCAAAAGGTAGACTACTTCACCTTTACTAACCCACCCAATTGTCCCTGCCCGCCTGGGTCAGGGATGTAAAATTATGAAGCCATTTGGTGCTTTTAGGTTACATTGTTAGGTAAGGTAAGCTTTTTATTTAGCACTAGACTGGATGACTGGGAAGTAGAGATTAACTTATAGGATTTTTAATGCCGTTAGATATTTGGCAAATTAAAAATCCAATACATTAGCTGATCTTTTGTTTACATTCATATACAAGAAACATGCATAGATTTCTCTGTTTCTTATGTGTAGTCATTTATGAGTCCTTATTGAAATGACAGTGAAGCTAGAAAATAATCTTATTGTCTAATGTTACAAGTTTACAATCTGCCCAATTTGGACTGATAACAGAGACATTCTGATTACTACAGCTCACATATACACACTTGGGAAGAACCTCTACACGCTCAGTGCCTTTAATTTTAAGTGTAGTTTTAATGCTTGAATGGGTGTATTTTAAACTGAATAATATTTTTTCCTAAATCTGACTGAATAGTTTTAGCAGGTGAAACCTCACCGAATAGTAAGTAATTTTTTAAATTTACAAAGTTCTATTGCAATTTTGCAATGAACATCAAAAAATGAAGAAAATTATTGAATGAATGAAAAAAAAATCAATTGAATCTGTCTATGCATTTGTATGCATAACATGTTGAGGGAGGTTCATGGTGGCTTTTTTCCCTATAGGACTTTAACATTTGTATGCAACATATTTGTAATTATTTGTGCAAGCAAATTTTGATTCAAGTCTATTTTGTTTGTCTATTTTATTATGTTTGCAGCCATCATTGTACTGTTTGATAACATGTCTTTGTCTGTATTGTAGATCATTGAAAAGAATTATGGCAAGTCCCTGGGTGTGTGGACAGAGAGGGCTGCTGGTTCATCAGAAAACATCACAGAAGAAGACGCAGGTCACCACCCTGCTGTGATCATGTATTGGTCAGTGTCAGTGTCAATCTTCTCCATCGGTGGCATGGTATCCTCCTTCTTGGTCGGATTTGTGGGAGATATGAAAGGAAGGTAAAAAAAAGAAAGAAAAAATAATAATGGCACAAGTGAAAAAATGTTTGGTTAAAAAGGTAAAAGCTAGACTAAGGAGAATGATAAGACTAATGATATGACAGAAGTGATTTGGCAAGGTTAGGGAGAAAAGTCACATTTTTTGTATTAAACTCTCAGCTTACTTTATTTATTTATTTTTTTGTTTTTGCAGGGTCAAGGGGATGTTAATGGTCAATGTTCTGGCTGTAGCAGCTGGACTGCTGATGGGTCTTTGTAAGATGTGGAAGCCACACATCATGGTCATCTCAGGCCGTGCTGTTATGGGTTTCTATTGTGGTACATTAATCAATGCTCACATATGATAAAATCCCAGCGTTAAAGGGTTATGTAAACACTACGCTGGGATTTCTAAATGAACAAGAGTTACTAAATTGCACATTAAAACAGTTTTTTTATTCTGTCTTAGCTGTAACGGAAAATGTTTATTTAAATGGTTTCACTTATAATGTGTTTTTAAGGTCTGACATCTGGGCTAGTGCCTATGTACATTGGGGAGATTGCACCCAAAGCTTACAGAGGGGCTCTGGGAACATTACACCAGCTCGCTATTGTCGTTGGCATTCTAATCAGCCAGGTGAGTTACAGTCATGCACATCATCTTTGCTCAAAAGCACATGGAGGATATAATCTAAAGTGTATATGTTGATGCAGGTAATAGGTTTGGATTTTGTGCTCGGTAATGATGAAATGTGGCCCCTGTTGCTTGGTCTGTCTGGAGCTCCAGCAGTATTACAATCCCTTCTGCTGCCTCTTTGTCCTGAGAGCCCACGGTACCTTTACATCCTATTGGGCAAGGAGCAAGAGGCTCGAAAAAGTAAGTGCAGGAACTTACTACTCATCACGGAACACTCACATTTATATTTGTGGCAGTATTCTTGGGCAAATTATTGCTCAAAGTAGAGGATGACAAAAACAAAAAGACCAAAAAACAGGACACAACGTGGAAGTATTTTTATGAGCTTTGGGGAGGCACTCCTGTCAACTCCTGGCATTACAGTGAATAACAAAATTTCCAAGATGCATAAATAGTTTTTACGGTAGTCTTTTCTGGCAATACTTTTTGGCAAATCTACTGATTCTTTTATAGTGCTTTCCGGCAAAACTCAAACAATTAACACCAGCATTTAAAAGCATGTTTGTAACTATATGGGGCATTTTAAATTATATTCCTACTACAGTTATTTAAGTAAGGAATTGAAACATATGGTTTGTTTCAGGTCTGTATCGTCTAAAGGGTCCGCATGATCCAACTAGTGATCTGGAAGAGATGAGAAGAGAAAAAGCAGAGGCAGACAAAGAACCCAGAGTCTCTATCCTTTCTTTGGTAGGTGTCTGTGCAGTTTTATTGTTTATAAACTGTTCATTCATTGTCACAAAAGGTCTATATTTAAGCAGCACCTCAAAAGAAAATTTCAGGTTTTATGTTTTGTTTTTAAAAAAAAATAAGTTATTTTTGTATTTTAAATAGCCTGAGCCACGAGAAATAACATTGCAACCAGTATATATCTGAATGTATAGTACAGCATTCTGATATTTCCTCTGAAATCTCCAAATCAATGAGCAGCTAATGTACATTGATAGTCTCAAGGAATGACTCATGGATAAGCAGGGATTACTAATGTAGAGGCAGTCAGCTAATGAGTGGACAAGGAGCATTGTATTGTACATTTCACTGTTCTTCCACAATACTGCCCTCTCCATCTGTCTCCCGATGTGATGTCTATGTTGTGTGTGTAAGGTCGGGGGGGATTCATTTCACTGCGGGGCAACTTGTATGTGACAAATAAACTTTGACTTGACTTGAGCACATGGGAAATGCTAGACAATGCTTGACAACAAGTAAAATAAGTAGAACAAAGCTCATGCCAATGATTTAAAACAAAGCTAATGGACATGTAAGATAGAAAGGGGGAAAATTTACCCCTCAAAAAATGTTTGTTTTTTTTAAAAACAACATTTTACTTTTGTCTGTTCTCTCCTAGATCTGCTCTTCAGTGTACAGAAAACAGCTGTTTGTTGCAATCATGATGCACCTCTCCCAGCAGTTGTCTGGCATCAATGCTGTGAGTGGAAAAAGCAGTTTCAACTCTGTTTGTCTAAGTTAATTGACTACAAAATGTCCTGCAGACCTGTGACTTTTCCTGAGCCTGAGCATACAACCACTCAGAGTGTCAAGAAAACCTTCGCTTGTTTTCTCTTTAAGATCTTTTACTACTCTACGGCTATCTTCACTCGAGCTGGTGTCGGTCATCCAGTTTATGCCACTATAGGAGTCGGGGTCATCAACACGATCTTCACTCTGGTGTCTGTGAGTAGCAATATGGATGCAAAACACACATAGGCTTGCACAAAAATTGACAAAAAGGAACAATTTACTGCCACAGTATTGTTTCTTCAATCTACACACTGTTACATTCATGTAAACACACACATATTTATATGTATATACGTTCTAGGTGGCACTGGTGGACAGGGCTGGCAGACGCACTTTAACTCTGGTTGGTCTTGGAGGAATGTGTTGCTGTGCTGTTGCCATGACAGTGGGCCTTAAATTTCAGGTTTGTCAGTTCAGTTTCACACCTCCAGTCCGTTAGCAATGCTTTGATGTAGCGCAGAAAATAGTGTGTCTTTTTAAAAGTAAAGTAAACAAAAATACTCTGTAAAGTAAGCAATTGCATAATTACATTTAAAGGTAGTTATATAATTATAGAATATTATTATGTATTAAGTTCAGATGTCATTTTGAGTGGGGAATAAAGCCAGAGAAAATAGCTGAGATGTTGGGTTCTGCAGAGAGAGCTCCAGCATTTTTTTTTCTTTTTTTGCATGCTCAATGAGACACGCCTATGAACTGAAAGTAACAGAAAGTGCATTTGTTCCTTTTTAAAATCTATAATTTTGAAGAAAACTGTTTTTCTTGATTGATTTGCCCTGTCTTCCAGAATGACTATTCGTGGATGAGCTATGTTAGCATGTCAGCTATCTTCCTCTTTGTAAGTTTCTTTGAGATTGGGCCCGGTCCCATTCCGTGGTTCATAGTGGCCGAACTTTTCAGCCAGGGACCTCGACCTGCTGCCATGGCTCTAGCTGGCTGCTGTAACTGGACCAGCAACTTCATCGTAGGCATGACCTTTCAGTATATACAGGTAAGGGGGAAAGGACACACATAGGCACTGTAAACTTGTGCTTCTTGCGAACCCATATCGGTTGACATATCTCAGCTTCACTAATAACTCCTGACTTCTGTGTTTGTTTTTTTAAATATTTTACATCAGGTTTGGTTGGATTCTTACGTATTCATCCTGTTTGCCGTGCTGCTTCTTGGCTTTGTACTATTTATTTTTTTTCGGGTGCCGGAAACCAAGGGCAAAACTTTTGAAGAGATTGCTGCTGTCTTCCACAAGGGACGTCGGATCCCTACAGATAATAATGAACTGCAAGAGCTCAAATCATCCACAGATGCCTAAAACCAAAGCTATGTGCTTTTGTAGTCTCATTCTATCACATACAAGTGTATGTTCAATAGTATTTCATAGATGCTCATTTATCACACACTTATCGATTTAGTGTTATAATGACTACTTGATTTGTTAAAGGGAAATGTTTTAAGGTTTGTGAACTACGCAGAAACCAACACTGAAATGTTGGAAAGTGTCATGTTTCTATTATGCACGGAGAAAAGTTTACATTTTATCAAAATATGAAAGAAGCTTTCAAAGAAGCTACAAGCATTTTACACTGACAACAAATCACATGACATGACTGAAAATTACAACCCAACCCTGCAGTTCACCTCAGCTCTACTGAACTTAGTATGTAGCATCTTTAGTTTCCAGGATACTTACTACTGTTTTGGTTCTCTTCTAAAATCCTCAAGCCACTGCACATGCATGTTTTTAAGTATATAAGCTAAATGTAAACTACCTACGCAAGACCAAAACTGAATTGAGACCAGCTTGTGAATACTGAAATACTGAGGAACTAAAGAGCTAGATATCAGCATATGAACAAGCAGAGAGCAACAAATAGAGCAAAAGGGGGAGGGAATATTGGATTTGAATTCATGCTTGGTTTCAAATGAATACTAATTTTGCTCTTTGTGCTGTTGTGCAAAATACTCAACTTTTCAGCTTTCATCTTCTGCCCCCTAGTGGTTATAAAAAATAGTGCTAGATTATTGGAATTAAAGGATAAAAAAACTTAAAACTGTGCAATTAATGTATGAGCTAATGAAACAGCACTGACGTTTTAACTTGAAACACAAGAGAAAACAAACTATTGAAGTGTATGACTATGCTGTATGGATGTTTAGCTGCCACCACCGGATATTATTGACTTACAGAAGCACGTCGATATTTCTGTGCACTCAGAAACTTATTTTGTCTATTGTTGTTGTTTGTTTAATATGTCACCTTCAATCTGCAGAATACTATATGTATATCCATGCATGTGTCGTATGCAAAGGGAGTTACCCAGTGCTAATATTAATAGTGAGTGCAAGCCCTTGTTTACTTTGTAAAACTGATCAGTGCTTTGAAAGCTAACTAGGTTTAGTCATTGTTGTTATACATACAAAAAAGACCAGTAACTTTGAAAATGCCATGCAAAGAGTCAAGGAGTTCAGAGAACAGATGGTTGGAGATGAGTGTTTAACTGATACTAGAAGAAATTTACTCTGCTTTCAGACACATCTGCTTACCCTGAAACACAATCTGTTTTATGTAGCCCCCAGCAACCCCCGGCAATAATTCAGGACCAATTCGCAGTTGCCAGTGTCATCACTTCACTGTAAACACCACTGTTGTGCTGTAAATTAACACCATCATGGGTTAACATACATGTACAGGATGGTGCTTTTTCTATCTATGTTTATCTTTAACCACAACAATGACAGCCTTTGCTCTAGAGAAATATATATATATAAGCTGTTCACATTACAAGTTAACTAGTCATATACTTTATGCCTTTAAGAAAAAATAGTGTCCATTTTCCTTTTTTCAAGGAAAAATAAAAGAAGTATTTTAAATCACAATTTTCATTTCACTCTTTTATTACATTTCACTGATGGACAGCTGGCGAATGAAGACAACCCTGGACTGATATTATCTGTCTGCACTGATTAGCTCAACAACACCAAAAGGTCTTAATAAACACAGACAGGCAAATTGAATTTGTGATAATCCATTTTATCTTTGGAATAGTAATAATATTAAAAAAAATCTCTTCACAACATCTAATCATGTCAAGAACACTATCAAGGAGGTATGTCATTGTCAAGGTCTACATTCAAGAGATGTCTTCATGAATGGAAATACAGAGGGTGTGCACTAGCACAAAAAAAGAAGGGCAGATTAGACAGAAAACATCTCAAAAAACCTGAACAGCTGAGAAAAAGAAATCTCTTATCAATCTCTTTTCTTAATCTCAACCCAGTAGAGCATGCTTTTCGATTAGGGAAAAGAAAATCAAAGACAGAAATACCCATAAACAAGCAGTGAGGTGGCTGCAATAAAGGCTTAGCAGAGCGTTTCAAAGAAGGAAACGCAACATTTAGTGATGTCAATGCCTTCTAGACTTAAGGCACTGCATGCAAAGGATTTTCATTTGAAGTATATCGCGTAAAACCATCTCTCTATTTTTTTTAACTGTTAGTTTATCGAATTAATTTTGAGCCTCTAGTGGACCATGTATAAAAATAGCTGTAATTTCTAAACAGTTAATGCACTATTTTAATTTTTAAACCCAGTGAACCCCAGCTGAAAGTCTGAACTTCAAGCACATCTTGTCTTGACTATTGTCTATACAGCTCTGTATAGTTGTGCGAGACAGTGCGGACGTTACCTTCAGGAAGCCACTGCGCTCCACCACATAGCGTTGAGCGCCCCCACGCTCCTCCTCCTAACACGTCACATATGTCACCGGAGCCCGTACCTGCCCTCTCCGCTTCTCATGCCGTACAAAAGCTCCACGCATGCGAAGTGACTCTCCCTTTTCTGTTTAAGATATAAGGTAAGCTAAATGTTCAGGCTCAAGTTTAATATTTTAGACAGTAACGCTGACGTTATGTGCAGCGCTTGTTAGCGGTGTAATGAAAACTCACCTCCTCTCTAACACTGTGAGACGTTCGCTATCTCGACAGTTTGTCGGTAACTTGGAATAAGTGAGCGCTCGTTGAGCTTTTTATTTAGCACTGTTGTCAAGCTAACATTAGCAGCAGTATTGTTATCCAGTGTCAGGTTGGGCTAGAGGGCTAACGTGGCTAACTATGACAGAAAAGGACAGGATGAAGGTGCGGCTAGCGTACTGTTTTAAAGCTGTAGTGGCGGATGACCATCTGGCCCAGCTGCCACGTAACCTGCTAGGTCGTTAACGGGGCTTGTCTAACCTTAGCAGCCTAGCCAGTGTGAGGAAAACTCGACCTTTTGTTTTGATTCAGTGAACGAAAAGGGTGGTTGACATGCTACCGTGTTAAGTTTTTTTCTTTCTTTCATTCAGCAGTGTTTACGGGAACATTTGGGAACGTAATAGCTTGGTGTCTAAATAAATTTAGCACATTCACATATGACGTTAGCCGTTAGCTTTTCGGGTGGATAGCAGGCAGCAATGTTTATGATACAGTGTATGGGTGCAACGCCTAGAAGTGTTTACACTAGTTTGGGGAATGCATGTTAAAATTATAGCTTTATTGAACTTTTCGAATAATGCCTTAATGTTTTTAAACAAATACAATGTAAACAAACTCAAAGTAATGAGAAAAGAATGCCTGTCATTGGATCAAATATTGAATTGTGATATAAGCTAAGTTGTATAAGATAAGTTGATTTCTAATTTGGAATTATGTGCTGATCACTCTTTAATGCTACATATCGAATTCCTCTTGTAAACTTGCAATGGGCCATTGGTTGTTGACACTATACAAATCATATTACCTATATTCTTTCCTAAATCATCATTGATCATTGATTTTTTTTCAATTTATATGTTTTTAAATTAAAATAAATTTATCCTGGTGATACAGTACAACCCCTGGGCCCACTATGGCGGATGATGATTTCTCCACTGCTGATGCTGGGGCCTCTACAACATACCCAATGCAGTGCTCTGCACTAAGGAAGAATGGCTATGTCATGCTGAAAGGACGTCCCTGTAAGATAGTTGACATGTCTACCTCCAAGACTGGCAAGCATGGACATGCAAAGGTAAAACCACTTTGTCCATACTTAAGAATGCAGCGCTTGAGAACCTTTAACCTGATAGCTCTGTTTTACAAGTGATGCAGAATGCTTCTAAGGCACAAGGTAAGCTTTAATCGGTTCATTGTTCCCAGGTTCACCTTACTGGACTTGACATCTTTACTCAGAAAAAGTATGAAGATATCTGCCCGTCTACCCACAACATGGATGTTCCAAATATAACAAGGAAAGACTATCAGGTAAGATGTCTCTTTTGAATATATCTTACAATATTGCTTGCTGTGCAGGTTAAACAATTTGATGTTAAAGGGTAGTAACTGTTTTCATGGACATTTGAAAATTTGTTTAAAGCGTGAGAGGAATGAATGGTTTCTTGACTGCTGAAAGGGGTGTGTCACATTTGTCAGTGCTTAAGTGCTGATTCACTATGTTTAAAAATATATACAGGTTTCAGACTGGTTGATCAGGTTTTGGATTGACCAATAATCTGTCTTCGCTAACTGTTGGGCTGTCTTTGTATATTGAAATCTTCTATCTAGCAAATGAGTCTTATAATTGTCGTTTTCCTGGTGGTAATCTGTTATGTATAATGTTCTACTTACGGACGTATAGGGGCCTATGTGACAGATTTGAGCCTTTGTATAGATGTGCCACACAGATCATACACTTCACAACTTTGTTGGTGTCTGCAGTTGTCTAGGTGCTTTTCCACATGGTAAATGTGTGTATTTTTTTTTTTTAATGGTTTGGCATTAAAGACCATACATAACACTGTCCCTTTTATAGGTGGTTGACACATACACAACAAAGAATAAAAGAGCACATTGCCAGACTGTTAAGCTTAAATTTGAATGAGAACTGATAATTGCTGTAACTGCAAATGCAGTAGTTACTGGCGATGGTAAACTATAATTATGTGAAATAGTTGAATAAATTGCAGGAGCAACAATTCTCTTACACTTTGTGGAAAAGAAATGCTGAATGAACAGGAACAAATTATACATAATCTAAAAACAGAAATCAGATGCCATCAAAGAACAGGGGAAAATACAAGAAGGGACCCAAAACCTAAGATAGGGGTTTTGATCTATACAGAGTTCAAAGTGAGTAATCTCCCATTTTGCACTGTTTGTGAATTTCATCATCTGGATCTTGTAGCAATATCAGATGTTACACAGATGTATAAATTATACTCCCAGGCTGAGCAGCTAATTGAAAATTAATCAAACATACTTTGCTTTGGCAAAAGTACGTCAAAGAAAAAGAAGAAAACAGAAAAATACTTTTACAATTTCTTCCCAAAAGCCATAACCACCCAGAACTCACACATGCACTGCAACACAGTTTCATTCACTCACGCACTTGAAATCCTTTAATTTTCTAAAAAAAATCATCAGTGCCCCTTATATTCCGGTGCACCTTATGTATGAATTCTGGTTGTGTTTACTGACCTCAAACCGATTTTTATGTGGTACACGGCGCTCAAAAATCTGTCAAAATATTTTGGTACGGCTTTGGTAAGCTACAAAGCTGCACTGCTTGATTGATTGTTGGAGCATTATGGCTACTGTAGTCAGAAGCCTCGCAGAGCAATCTGGGTCCGCCTCAGGTCCCAAAGTCAAATGACCACTGTGGCATCACTGAGAGTTAAAAACTGTCTAAATTCTTTCATAAAATTATTGGCGTTGCTGCTTTACCAGGTGTAACAATTACGTTTAACATCCAGGCATCCATGAAATTAGCGGAGGTAACCCCCCCCCCCCCAAAACCCAACACCCC
>VUQR01014996.1:15113-33410 GCA_015108515.1 Hemichromis elongatus | reverse complement strand
AATAGATTCAACCTCTTTCTTCAACAAAATTGCAGACTGCACAGATGGCACCTTCCCAAAGGAAAAAGTAATATAGCTTACTAGGATATATATTAGACTTAATATTTACTACATACAATAACGGATTTCTATACGTTTTAGATTTGGTTTTAAGATTCAGATAATAATTTTTTACTAGACATTTAAAATTAGAGTAATAAAGAAAAATATTTGTTTGTGCCCCCCTTTCCCTGTTAATGCCCTACCTGGCAAAACTTTGCTAGACCCACCCCTGCACAGTTACCAGCTGTCAGCTACGTAGGAAAGGATCCTGGTGTTATTTGTCTCTCAGAAACAGTTCATAACTTCCCTTCATTTCATGCATGACACCTAAAAGTTAAACCTGTTTCCATCACTGTTCAGCTCTGATGATTCAATAAGGACATCTCCTGGTTTCATCTTCATGTTTCCCTCTCACCACAAATCCAAACTGTTATCATGACCAACAGCTTTTACGGCCGTGGCTCCAGCAAACATCAGCTGATACTAGAAAGTATTGTTAAATATATAATAACAACAGCTTATCAACCTTAAACGTGTTGCTGTTGTTTAGCGCGACATCCACTAGTTTCCTCTTTCTGGCGCAAAGTGGGCGATAAACAAACAAGAGAAATGAGACTTGCGACAGAAAAGCCGATCAGCTGTTCATTGATCAGTTTTGTTATTGACGTAGCAACAGGAGAGGGAGAGAATAAGAGTAGAAGAGGCAGCAGCGCAGCGTAAAGACGCAGAATAACTCAAGCTGTTTTCATTCTAGCTGAAGTACAGGACAGATCGCGTTCCTTTTTATCTTAATACGGAACTTTAAAGTTCGACCTCATCAGCCGTAATTTGTCCAGCACAGAGTCGAATATGACCAATTGGCCAATCTACCATATTTCATTGTTTATACCCTTACAAAAACAAACAAACAAACAAAAACGAACAAACTAAACAAAAACAAAAAAACATCGGCCCATTAAAACTAAAAATCACCATCGGCCCACCGGGCAAATGCCCGGTATGCCCGATGGCCAGTCCAGCTATGCTCTGACTATAGAGTGGGGCTAGCTCTCTGCAGCACTGCCTCAGTTAGAGCATGGGGAGGGTAGCCACTGTTCCACTGTCTTTCTTTGCTGTTATCAATTTTAGGCAGACAATTAGGGGATAGACCATGGTGCTTTGATGTCACTGTCAGCTTCATGGTCTTTTGAGCCGAGGCTTGATCGGCTCTAATTCCAAGTCGAGTACAGGGTTTGAAGCGAGTAAAAACAACAGTTTGTATGAAGCAATTGTTTGTCCAACCTTGCTTGCTCAGTACATAAATGCACATTAAGCTTATGTGTACTTTGCACAAACATCAACACTGCATATGTAGTACAGAGATAAAACAGGAAGATAAATCCAAAATCCTACATATTGCCATTTTTTTTTTTTCAAAAGAATGAGACGGATGCTATTTTGTTATTACATGTTATTACATGTTGTAATAATTGTTAGTAATTACATAATAATAATAGGGTTTTTGTGAGTAAGATGATTTTTCTATTATTTGCTTTCATTTTGCTGCAAAATCAGTAAGTCTCAGTAAACAAAATGAACATACATGATTGAATAGTCTTGATTTCACGGATATAGTATGAACAGGCAGCATTTAGTGATGATTTTAATGTGTGCACACATCTTTTTTTTCCTTTTTTTTTTGCTATGTAAAAAATACAATAATAGTTCATTGTGGTAACAGGACAAAGGCTTGAGTGAGCGAGAGAGGAAGGTGAGGTTGTTAAAGCGAGGGATGACATAACCTGGCTCTGAGCCCAGCTTCCTGAGAGCTCACCGCCTTTCTTGTTGCTATGGTTACTTGCAGCAAGTTGCCAAGTGAGGATGGTTCCGTCATCAGCAACGAATCAGAGAAGCCCAATTCCGGCAGGGGCCTGACGGTGTCGAAAATCACAGCACAGCAGAAACTGACAAAGGAGGAGACTCGCAAGAGGGACGGTGAGAGTCACACGCTGATGCACATACAAATAATTTGCTCTATAGCTACTTTGCGGACGAGGTCATGTGTATGACAGAGGTTTTTCCATTCCCTCCTATGTGAAACACCTACAATTTCACTACCTCATGCTTCTTGGTACCATAAGAGGAATACATTGCTACTGCAGCTGTTTTTATATTTCAAAAGGTAGCTGTTCAGCAATCAATATACATAAAACAGAGAGCCTGCTGGCATAAAACACCCCGTCAGACTAGCAGATCCTGTGACACACTGGCACAAACACATGCTTGAACACATGTATTAATGCAAAATGGAAAAAAAGCCAAACGACCATGTGAAGTCAGCCTTCTCGTGCTCTTTTAGCATTCTGTGCAGTTTAAGCGAAAGCCATTTAGATGTTGAATTATTTGCTGTTCTATTCACATCCATGTGGTGGATGTGAGTGAAATTAATTTAATGCTCTTTAAATTAGATCAGGGTTGCTCGATTATGATTTTCTTAATGCTTAGATTTGAATTATTCATCAGCTGAGTTAAGGGAAGGCTAGGACTGAATCTATTTTGTCTGATGCTGAATGAGGAACTAAAGTGCAAAGTCAGTTTTTCTTCATTTATCACAGAGATGCAATGCCACAAGTTTGGAAGCCAAATCTATCTTTGTGATCTATTGTCTTCAACCAAAAACTCATTTGCTGACACAGACAACTGATGTTTGACATAATCCCAAGTGTGAAAAGTTGACAGGAGCCCTTGGGTGGGCAGGCGGGGGTGGTTATCAGACAGACAGACAAAGAGAGAGTGTGACCGTTTAGTCCTGTTTGACTGACAATGTAATGATTAGAGGTATTTGTAGTCTCTTTGTGAGTGAACTCCTTTTCTGTTCTTCAGATCCATATGACACCTCCTCTGGCTCCCTGCAGCTTATCTCCATAAAGCCAGTGGCAGCTCAGACCAACTACTCACATCCGGCATCCTCTGACCGCAGCCAGGACTCAGCCGTTGTCAATGGAGAGGTGATGCATATGCACACATCCACTCAGATGGATACTTTTTGAATAAAGAAATGTGTCATAGAAGCTGGAACAGATTGCAGTTATGTTTTATGAGCTATTTCTGTTTTAGTGTTTCTGTCCTTGCAAACTTGTTTCTTAAGTTTAAAATCACCAGGAAAAGTTAGCAAAAGGTTGCATCATTCTGTCTGCTACCCACAAATAAACACATTTTTTAATCTGATATTTATAGAAAACTCATCCAGCTGTCATTTCCAAGAATTTTTTCCAGTAGAACATTTTTAGAAAACTTACAGTGAGTCTAAAGAAGAAGAAAGCTGGAAGTGGATGGTTCAATAATTTATTCTTGTGTTTTAATTCATTTTTCATGTCAGTTGTAATGCTGAAGCAACAAAATGAATTTTTAATAAGGGTTCATTTTCTGATGAACCGTTATGAGTCTTCTATTCACGCTTGCCTTCTAAGACAAACCTGTAACCGCATACACAATAACCTCATGTCTGCATTTGTTCTGATTGTCCCGTGTTCTGTTACATCCGGTGGCTTACCCTTACCCTCTCTGCAGGTGAACTTGGCACTGAAGCAGAAGTCAGACATTGAACACTACAGGAACAAGCTGAGGCTGAAGGCTAAAAGGAAGGGCTATTATGACTTCCCATCCGCCAACGGCAGCAGCAGTGGCCGGGCTGTGGCACAGAGTCAGCGACACGGTCACGAGAGAGCTGCCGATGAACATGGAAGACCGCTGGAGCCTGATGATGAGCGAGGTTCTACTTATGTCAAGTCTCACAGAAGGTGAGGGGAACGTGGGGAAGCAGCTGGAACGAGGATTTTACTGACTGTCGACACAAAGAAAAATCCTTGCTCACGTACAAGTTTGACCCGCCACATGTGCTGCATGTGTGATGTTTCAGTTCAGTTTCAATTTTATTTCTATAGCACGTTTAAAAGACCAAGGTACATCAAAGTGCTTCACACAAGTGTTGCATTGCGGGGTTACAGACAATAGAAGAACAAAGAAATTACAGTTATCATTACAGAATAGTTACAGGTAAGTGGCATGGCACGAAGGTTTAAACAGCTGGGTTTTTAAAAGTGATTTGAGAGATTGAATGGAGTGCGGCGCATGGGCATCAATCGGCAGGTTATTCCAAAGTTTAGGTCTGGCAATAGCAAAAGCACGATCTCCCCTAGTCATCTGTCGGGACATTGGTTGCACTAAGAGCCACTGATTAGGGGATCTAAGTGCTCTCTTGGAGGCGCCAAGTTATTTAAAATTTTAAAAGTGTACAAAAGGATTTTAAAAATGATACGGTATTTGACGGGGAGCCAGTGAAGGTTGGCTAGTACAGGTGTAATATGATCATGATCAAATGTTCTTCATATTAGTTGACTGGACTTTTAATCTATGACAGCTAGCAATCTTTGCTCAGACCTGCTTAATTATCTTAACTTTATAAGTGAAAGTGCCACCTTTAATATTATTGTAAAGTGTAGAAGTAAATTTAAATGGAATTTGATACACAAAGAGGTGTTTACAAGGGTTATAGAGCTATTTTTGTACCCATTTGGTGGTTACGTGTTTTGATATTTACATGTTTACACATTTGAATGTTTACACATGCATGTTCAAAGCAGTAATAAGTATGTGTTATTTTTACCTCGTTGTTTTCCCTGCATTGATCTAAGTATAAGATTTCCTGGCTTCTGAGAGGCCAGTGAAGTATTCTTGAAGTGTTTGGTTGTTGTTGCCGTGTGCTGAGAGTAAAGAGGCTGCTAAGAAAGTTATTCGTCTCCATCTCACAGTTCCTAATTATTTAGAGAGATTCCAAACCATCTAGTGAACCCTCACATTACATTATTATTACACATTTATGCCATAGTAAGTAGTGGGAGTCTCATCAGGCCCTTTTGATTAGACTAATCCAAATTCAGAGCTTCCCTAATGGAGATAATTCAGGGTTTTGGATGGACCACTACGCTGGTTCTGTCCTGTTTTAATCATACAGATGCACAAAAACATGTGTAGTACTTGTAGTTTACACTTAGACATCATATTAACTCGCACTCATCTCCTTCCCAGCAATGTTCAAACCAGAAAGTCGGTTTGTGTGTTCACTTAATGACCATTTCACTGTGAAAAACATATACAGTAGCTTTCAAATCTGTCCCAGAACTATTCTTTGATATTCTTGGCATTTTCAAACATACCACATCTCATCCATCTGTGTTAACATTTCAGGTAGCTTGTATAATTTCCTCACCCTGCTCATAATGCCTGGCTCAATAAAACCTGTAAGGTTTATTATGTCTTCCCTCACCCCTC
Source organism: Hemichromis elongatus (assembly GCA_015108515.1). Classification (NCBI taxonomy): domain Eukaryota; kingdom Metazoa; phylum Chordata; class Actinopteri; order Cichliformes; family Cichlidae; genus Hemichromis; species Hemichromis elongatus. The sequence continues at coordinate 28,058 of VUQR01014996.1, read as the reverse complement.
ACTCCTTGCCACTGCGGGGAAATTAAAACTGAAAGAGTAAATGTTTTAAGTTAATAACAAACCCAGATTTGATTTGCACTGAATCCACTCTTTACTCTAATTGGCAGGCACTCGCAGGTAGGGCAGGCGGCCTATCGAAGCAGACAAAGCTTAAGCAGTCCGAGCCCCGGAGGAACAGAGATGGACCTGCTTGTAATGAGAGAGAGACCCAGGAGAGGCATCCGCAACAGTGGCTATGATGTGAGTTATATTTCAACACCGACCCTGTCTGCCCAACTAGATCATCCAACTAGCAGTTATAAGATAACTCTACACAGCTTCAAATCTATTTTAAAAAATATGCACCAGTTTATTACAAATTTGGTAATTTTAATGCTTTTTGTTACTCTTGTCCTTGCTGCCTGTGAAGCGATCCTCTGATGGGGAATTAAAATCCACAGGCTTCATTGTGAGTAAAAGATATTTCCACAGTTCAGCTAAAAAAAAATAATGAGGCTTCATCTGTCTGTGTTGGGCAAGCAGAATGCATGTCTTTCAAATTTCCAGTTAATTTTAGTGCAAATTTTCCCCTTCGCATTTTTGTAGACATTGTTAAGCTGCTGTGCAGCTGAGAGGGACACTTAGGACAAGAGGGAATTTTGTACAGACTACCAGCAAAATGGGGAAAGAGCAGATTGACAAGACTAAAGCTGTTTTTCAAATTTGGCACTGCAGCCCTGAACTTTTCTCGACATTATCCCGCAGAGCTGTATGCGAGAAGTGCATGTCTGACTCAGTCAGAGAATACAATAGGTAATTACCTGGAGAATTTACATCGGGTGAGTGGACGGCGTGTGTCTTGCCGCCTGCAAGCTCTACCCAGGAAGCACCCTCACCTGAACCAAACCAGTATTTTCCAGAGCTGAGAATGCAGTTTTCCTGAAAGATAAATGCTTCAGTTATACATAGGGATGCATTTGAACACATTAAGAGGCCTTTCTACGCAGCCGTTTTACACTGGAATGGCATTAAGAGATCATATCATGTGGGAGCATAGCTTTTATAAAAGCCTGTTTAAAGACAGGAAATGATATTTATCTGTTTAAAGACATATATGACATGGAGCACATACATTTTTACACGTAAACATATAAACTTCTTTAACAAAGCAGTTTAGCAACACTGAAGCAAATGCTGGTACTTAATAAATGTATTAATATAAGCTCATTTTCAACCTGTGTGTAGAAGACTGCACAAGTGGCTTTTACTTTTTTGATATATTACTGTTCAATTGTGCCCATGTTTCTCATCCATTTTAATTGTAATTAAAGAATATTTGCCTATTTGCACTGAATTAAAAGATCAAAATCAATCCCTGCTGGCGTTCAGACTTATTCTCCTTGAAGCAACAGAGCTAGAAATGAGTTATATTCAACTCAGGTGTGGTTTCAAGGGTGCCCCAGCCAGCTGAAGGTAGAAAAGTGGTTCATTTATAATTAAGAGCTAAGATTTATTGGGTCCTGTCGTTTTGATATATAATGCATCTCAGGAAGACTGGTTTATGTCCCTACTGTTTTATTGGTCCATTATGGTTGTGTGTATGGCTATTCTCAGTCATGAAGACCGAACACAGGTATGTGAGCTTCTAAGAGCAATCAGGCAGACCTTTCCTACAGAGGGCTTTCATTCTGAGCTAGTGCTGGAAATATTTCTCTGAACTTCCACTGACCTGACAGCAATCTGACTTTACATGGGAGAAAAACAAAAGGGTCTACTGGCTCTTATAGCTGTAGTGTGGGAACCTACGTTGAAAGTTACTGTTTTTTGCTTTTGCTTTTTTTGCTTCCAATTTAAATAGATCAGGTGTTTAAGACGACTAGCTGGTATCGCAAGCAAAACAGTGTGTTGAAGTCTTTGTTACCAACTTTTCAGCTCTGTGAGAAATATGGCACAATTGCCAGTACAAATTACAAGGTCCTTTCTCAGAACTCCTGCTCCTGTACATTACAGAGGGCCTCGTGTAGCTGCAGGCTCCATCATTGCAGATATATTTCTCTGCTTTTCTGTGTTGCAAGAGGGGCTGATTTATGAGGTGCACAGCACTAGGTCTCCCATGACTAGTCTGTATTCGCACAGGAAGTAGGACAACCTCAGCTCATATTAATTTATCACTAAATATGAGGAGTGATTTCATGTGGCTAAAGAGGGGGTAAGAAAAGACAGAGGGAGATTAGAACATGTGACAAAAAGAAAGAAAGATTAAGTCTGAAAGTGGAATACATAGAGTTGAGAGGATAGAGGTTGTGTATAAAGCATCAGTGGCCATTCTCCTAAGCTTACTGTAACCAAACTCATAACAACACTGGATCAAACTGTTCCATGAAATCAGTATGTTAAACAGCCTCTTCTAGCTCAGTCAGCACTTTGTTTGCAACCAAGTGACAGAGTTACAAAATATATTAAGGGACTTTTTAGCATCCTGACTATTCAGTGCAGAAAGGTTACGTTTATTAAAAGCATGCTTTCCACAAACCATCAGCATAAAGCTACCGTGAAACTGATGCTTTTATTCTCTGAGGTCTAAAGTCATCACGAGTGACAACCCTAAACCTTCATTTTGGACACAATAGACATATTTTTTGGGAAAATTAGGCTTTGATGTGCCTCAGTTGGAAAGATCATTTCTTTGTGCCTTGATTGCTAAAATCTTAACTGTGAACCTAAGATTAGGGTTTGTGTCACCACAAATAATTACTTAGACCTCAGAGAGTTAAACTTGTGCTAAAATTGCATATGTCATCATCAGTCTTGTTTGTACTTTGCTTGTAACTATGTTTTTTTTGGTATTATTTAAGAAAATGAAACTGATAAGTACAGGCTTTTCTACATTATGTACAAGTTGTCATATTTGCCAAAAGTATGTTTAGTCTCAGTTCATAATAGAGTTTCTCTATGGTAATATTTTCAGACTGAGCCAGAGTTGATTGAGGAGACAAATGTTGATCGTCTAATGGGACCGCGGGGATACATGTATGGACGGGGCTTGAAAGGCCACTCAGAGACATCCACTCTCAGCTCACAACCGTCGATTGATGAAGTGCGACAGCAGATGCACCTGCTGCTGGAGGAGGCTTTCAGTCTGGCTTCAGGGGGGCAGTCCACATCCGGAAGGCACTCCCACCACCACCACCAACCAAACCACTACAGCTCTGCGCCGCCTCCCCTCCCTTATGCAGACGTGGTGACCAGCGCACCGGGTACAATGAGCTCTGGACAGGGAGGCCTCCAGTGGGTGCCATCTTATGGTGCAGACATGTATCAGTGTAGCCTGCCTAAACCAGTAAGTTGGCTGAGAATCATTTGCACTCTCTAATACCTGTAATAAAGAAACGTTAACACTAAATGGCTTTCACAATCTCTTTAAGGCCTTTCGCTTCACCCAGCTTCCTGAGGCCATGGGTTCTCCTCCCCCTTTACCACCTCGCACTGGGCCCCCTCCTGGGACTTCTTTAAGACGGTAATGCTGAAGATATACATGAGCACAGCTGCAGACAGACAGTCGTGCTGCTGCCTGTAGCGCCCAAAACCCATAAGATATTCAACATTCATTCATATTTAAATGCATATTCAGGGACCAGATAGTCACTGGGTGATGTACTGTGGCCAGCGTGATTTTAGGGCTTGTGTAAATTTTAATACTGAAGCAGTGCATTGAGAGATGGGAAGAATGTTAATAAGGTGCCCACTTTTTCACTCAGCATGCGTCTGCCATCTAGTGGTGTAGTATTGCAGTATGTCTTTGTTTATTGCCTCTCCAATCTCTGTCCAACTTAGTTCCACTTCTGACTTGGGGCCTAAGGGAAGGAGCTTAGAGACATCTGTCACTGAAATGCAAAGTCAACATGACAACAACCCATATGGGCCAACCACTAGAGCAGCACTTCCATCTATCACTGCAGAGCAGCCTGTGTCCAACTACTCAGGTAAGCATAAGAAGGAGATGACTTTGCATTTTAAAAGCAACCCACAGTGTGTTTTGCTTCAATGCCAACATTACTTTTTCAAGAATGGGAGAAATATTTTGAAATTATTATTAATATTTTAAAATGCTTGAGGTGAAAAGCTGAAATTTATGAACCCACAAATGAAACTGGTCAGCACCACTCTCTCTTCTTTATTTTTCATAGGAAACCCAATCACGGCTGTCTATGCCATCCCAGCCACGAGGCCCGGTTACTCAGAATACTTTGTGTCCACACCGCCCACCTCCTACCACAGTCCCTCTTGGATGTCTTATCCACCTGAACCTGAGGATGTGCCGCCACAGTGGGCAGACTCTGTAAGGAAGCTCATTTTGCTCGAAGCACCCAAGCCTACTGCAGAATAATTAATGTACAGCGGTAGAATGTTGTTACCAGATGTCGGGATTAAACAGGACAGTCCAGCTTAAGCTGCTGTCCCATAGCTCCAACAAATCCTTGGACTAATAATTAGATCTTTAAAATAAAATCCTCCAAATAAATTTCTTGAAGACTTATCGAGGACTTTGAACAGGTTAGAAAATGGCTATAAACCTAAGATACATGCAAGGTTGGGTTTTTTTTTTTTCTTCATAACTTCAATTAAAGCCTAAAGAGCCATAAAGTGCGGAACTGAACTGACATGAATTAATAATCAAAAAAATAACCAAAGAGAATTCTGTCGCGTAGTTGGGATTACCCTTCCCATTAAACATTTCTTCGTCCTTTGTCTCATTATGGAACTGACACTGATCCAAAACACATTTTTTGCCCAGTCTCTAACCTTTAAGATGACTGGGACCCACTTAACAGTAGTTGTTAAGCATAGTCCTAAATTTTCCTTTGTTTTTCATTAAAACTGGAAAGGCTCCATTTGTCTTGTTAGATGTGTTATTGCAACCCATGTGGCCTGTGTCCCTCCCCTCCCCTACACTCTCCCTGTTTGTATGAAATGTTTTTTGTCTTTTTTTTTTCCTTGTCTCTTTGCCTGTTTCAACCAAATGCATTCATGCAGTGTCTTTTTGCAGAACCAGTGTCATTTAGAAACCATTTGCTGAACTGAGTTTATGGCTGGCGTTGAGTGGACACAACAAAACACTGGGGTAGTTGAGCACATTTCTTAAATGAACACCTTTTTACCTTTTTTGAAAATTTATTGTTTGCTTTTTTTTTCTTTTTTTTTTTAGTTTTGTGGTGTGTAACGCTGACACTTAAAGTTTGTGTCTTCATGCAGAATAGATTTTTGTTCGAAACAATGTTTGAATCAAGTTGCATCTTAGTTTAATATATTTGTAGAGCTCCACACTCACTACTTTCCTTGTTAAGTTGGTCCATTTTGTGTATATTTTCCATTTTCACCCATTCTTTTTAATTAGTGGTGCAAGAGAAACTGTTCACTCAGCAAGATGGAAAACTAACGGATACTCTTGTCTTCTAACAAAATAATTTTTAGTGGCCAGTAGTAATGATGTTTCTGTAGTTCTGATGTCCTGTTTGTCTTGTATTTCAGGTGCCCCTGCCTGGGTATGTAGAGGCTTTTCCTCATCCTCGCTACCCACAGGGGAGCCCCACCAGGCTGCCTCTGCAGTATAACCAGACACTGGAGCAGCCACCACCTGCCCCAAGCACATCATCCCAGCAAAGTCTACCCCAGGTGCTGAAGGACATGGACAGTATGCCCCTGAGCAGCCTCTCCACCTCTGCACTTGTGCAAGCTATCCGACAGGAGGTAGCAAAGCTAGCGAAGAAGCAGAATGACATGTTTGAGTTCTAGGTTTGATTCTGCTCCCGTGTGTGCAGGACATGCACACAGTGGTGGCATTCCTATGGACCCATTTTTGATGTTTGTACTCTATAACAGACTGATGTTCTTTATCCACTCATGATCCACCTATTGATTTCTTTTCAAACACCACTGATGTTTTTTTTAGTCCTGACTTTAGGGAAATGAACAAAAGATGATTGCCATCCTCTGTTAATGATGTCCAAAGTAAGTACACACATCTCTCTGTAGATATGTCAATAAGATACGCTCAATATGGAAAATGTCTTTTTTTTCCCATAATCACAATTTTTTTGGTAATCAGAGTAAATTGAGAAGAGACAACCCCGTAGCGTTATTGTCTGTACTGAGAGGACCAAATTCTTCCTGTCAGATGGGTAAGTATAAACCACAGTGTATATGAGCATGTACAGTATAAGGACATTATGTATCTAATCTCCTTTTATAGAACGTTAGCTTGAACAAGATGGGCTTGATCAATATGTGCTAATTTCCGAATCCATACAATATCAAACGAGTGCATCGCTTTTTATCGTTTATTTGCAGATTGCATAATAACACCAATAACAACAAATGCTTGTTATCTTTGGTGGACTGATATTGTTTTTCTTTGTTTTTTTTAGTTTAAACTAGTTTCTTTAAATTAAGAAATGGTTGAAATACAGTGAATGAGAATTTGTGTTCATGAAATTTATTTTAACCCAAGTTAACATGAAGATACATCCATGTTGATGTGACTGATGAAATGTGTATCTCTGTGTATGCAAAATGAGAGAATCATTCATGATTGCAGTATTTGTTGGGTGTTTAGAAAGTAAAATTACTTGGTTCGCATTGAGAGACTTTTCCTTTGAACAGTAATAGGTGGTTATTATACTATATTACTGTTTTCAAATACTTAACCATATGTTTGGTTTTTTAATGTAGAAAACACAAACACTTTGGCTTTTGAAAACCCCAAATGAACAACTTTGAAGTCAAATTTATATGCTCAGCTGGATTTTTATACTTTATGATTTGCCGATGATTCGGCACCTACTCTAAAATTTCAAAACCTTAAACAAAAAACAGTCTCTTTTGCCACTTGTAGTAGTATCGCCATCATTTCTTGTAAAGTTCAACTATAAAGATAGTGAGTATAATGCTTGTTTACTGCCCCTAAAGCATCTTGATGGTCTCAATGAGCACATTTAATGAATAAAATGCCACGTTTGTTTAAAGTACGGACACATAATGAGGTCCTTCATCACCACTCCCATTCAGAGGTTTAAGCGCACAAGCCATCGTGTCATGGTTCAGAATCAGAGTTTAACATGAACATATCACTGTGGGTCATCATTGTGCCCTGAATGAATAGTCATGCTATAGAAGACAATTACCTTAGTTTTTTTGGGGACGTTTTCATATTTAATGAAACTAAGCAAGGTCATACATAACAATATAAACCATGTCTGCCAACCTTGAAAGTTAAAATGTAAGTATTAATGATGGCGATCCAGGCCCATATATACAATATATATAGTATATAAATTTACAAGTTAAATAAAAGACCAAGCCATGATTGACACTTGAACATGCCAGAGTTGTTTCAGCAGGGACAAGAAGAACGGTGGTCAGGATTATTCTCTGAAAAAATCAGATTAAATAATTCCTGCTGACTTTTCTAAAGGGATGGATTTCATTTAGCCAATTTAATTTGGCCATTGTCAGTAACTTTGTGAGCCTCATGTTAGGTCACCGTATCCTCATATTTCACTGTGGCAAGAAAGGCTCCAGCGGGTTAGTTTGAACTCTTCATGCATAATTGCTTGCTCGGGAACTGAAAGTGGGACTTGCTGAAGATGAGTGCATGTAGGCCTACACCAGGGATGCTGCAATATATTTGTATACACACTGAGATGGTATAAATTGCCTACTTTTACTGATTATATTGTGATCAATGCTGTTGTGGGAAAGCAGTCAGTGGTGACATAAAGAGTGAAGATGCCTTCAAATCATTGTTTCCTTTTGTAGAGCAGTGTTGCTTTTTCAGCAATCCTGGATGAATTTAGCCTTTTTGCCTCATGACTACTTAACAAAGTCTCCTTCTTTTCCAATACCTGTTATTTTATTCTCATCTCTGTTGATGTGTATGCAGTAATGAAGAAATGTTGTCTGTCCTTAACACAAACGGTCTGCTTGTTTTTATTAATTTTACTGATTATTCAGAGAAGCACTTGTGTCTTAAGAGCTGCAGGTAATACAGTGAAACCATTTTTGTGTGTACCAGAAGTGAACACCTTTCCACATTCTCATGCTGGATATTTGAGAAAACTTAGTGATATGAAATAAAGGGATTTTAGGTTATTATTTGATTTGAAAAAAAAAAAAAGACGAGTATTTATTCTCTAAAATTAAATACGAAGTGAGCAAAATCTATTAAAAATCTGTGTTATTTTTTTTCCTTCCAGGCCGGTTTCTTATTTCTCTTCATCTGTTTGATCTTGTTAGATTCAATGATCCTCTCATATTAATCTGACAGAGAGATGAAGAGGAATTATTGAGAGTGACAGAAGTTTTAGCCCAGATGATTAAAATTAAATAAAAGGTTTTATTGGGAGAACAGTCCCTCCATCGTTTTTTTTTTACCCAGAATATCAGTTTACCTGTCGAGCATTATCAAAAAAGTCAAAGCCACTTGTTGCGTAACCATGTGTGTAGTTGGTATCTTGGTATCTTTATTTACTACATGTTCCGCAAGACATGCTAACATGGAGACATAGACATGGTTGGTGGTAATTCAGAAAAGCATCGGGAAGCTCATAAATGTGTTAATTTGTAACTTGTTGTCATAGACTGCATGGCTGTGCGTCAACAGCTTTTGCTGCGTGCAGCCACCAGAGGCAGCACTGAGCAACGGAGGAAAAACTTTAACAGGGTTCTGGGGCATATTTAGCATGTTACTGTGGGTGAATTCACTTGCAACCATTTAAAGCTTCACCAGCACTTAACTTGCATAATTTCATTTTCATTTATTTATTTATTACAGGGACACGCACAATAATACACTTTTCAAGACAGAGTCAAGACAGATGCTTTGTGCCAGGTTCTAGCAGATTGCTATTTTCCACCTGCAGTCCCCGGGTAGGTGTGGTGACCATAAGTTTAAAATATACATGAGTAATATATAAAAATATACAGATCAGTGTGAGTTTACAACACAGTAAAATATACATAGTAGGAATAAAATTAACATATTTAAGAAAACTCAAGCAAATATTTAAAAAATAATGTGCGCTATAATATAGAAACCTGTCTCTTGTCAAAGATTCTTTGACCTGACTCGGTTCTGTAACACATCAGCAAACTGTGGAGCGAGCATATTCTTGTTTGTGTTATCTGCCAATTCAGGTCCATGAATAAAAGTGTTGTTTCTGACACTACTGCACAAGTTTGTGGCAAGCTCAACACCCATCAGAGTAGCTAGAGATTATATGAGTGAAGACCCACTGAAAGTGCTACAGCTGTGACAGGTACCAGTGCAGCAAAAAAAAACAGGTACTGTTCTGTCATGTTGACAGGCGAGCTTACTCAAATTTACTCTACTCACATACATTTTTTGACTTTTCACACATACAGTTTTTGACAGTTGAGCTGCAATGAATCATATCACTGGCAGGGCTGATAGAATGTAGCTTTATTTTTTCTTCAGTACTAATAACAGTCATAATCATACTGAGAGTAATGATTTTCTTTCTCTAAGAAGAAAACCCACAAAATGTAAGACTCAGGAACCAGCAAGTTAATAGAGCCTTAGCTGTTAGTCTTCAGTTTCATATTGCTGTGCCCTTTACTAGGTCATCTTTAGTAAAATCTCAGGGTGCTAATAAATCCTATTAACATCCCCTTGTTTTGGAAAAAAATAGGTAAAATTACCTAGAGGCTCAGTTGTATGTCTTTGTTGGCTATATTTACAGCAGCTGTCATTTTGCGTTTCTAAAATTCAGAAATATTAACCAGCACCTCATATATATTCTACCACAGAGATGCTTTCAAATGTGGGTCCTGACTCTTATTATCCCAAAACAGAACAAAATGATCTTAGATTAAATATTTAAAAAACAAATACAGACTTTTACAGACATTTCTCTGAACTTTAGCATAACTAAAGAGCTGGCATGCGTACATGTTCGTGTTTCAAGGTCAAATTACTCATGTGATGAATCTTGTGTTAATTCCGTATAATGCAGTGCTACTGTTCATATGACCTTATTGACAAAAATACTTATGTATGTTATATTTTATTATACTCATGAGCCCAAGCACTTTTGCCTTTTGTGTGTGTACAAAAATAATGCAGTAAATCTGTAGTTCAGTATTTTCCCACTAGGGTTCTCCCTAGTGCCATGCAAACAAATGCCCTCTCCCTAAAAAGGTAAATAGGCTTCCAAGTCAAAACACATCTAAATCGCCTTTACTTGCATAAAGAGAGAGCTGCACATTGCATAAAATGAGATGGACACAGTGTCAGGAATATTATACAAAACAGATTATACAATACAATTAAGTAGAGTGAACCGAAAGTAAACCTGAACCTGAAAAAGATCTGCTCAAGAATAGATGCATAGACTGGAATATGCCAGACTGAGATGTTTCTTGCCTGTTGTTACCATACATGTCAGTCTGTCCCGTTCACTCAAAAATCAAAGTGATATCTTTTCTTCCACCTTTGTTTTGCAGATTGAAGTTCGGGGTTGAAAAGCAGAAGGTTGTTTCAGATGACATTGCTGATAGTGGGGATTTTGTTTGTGACTTGTAACTGCGATCTTGATTTTTGACATAAGAACAACCTTAGTTCAGCTTAAATCAGTGGGATGTGAAAACTTGAAACCAGCATTGGGTTACATTATTAAATGGACTAAACTAGTCAATTACATGGTTTTCAAGTGATGATGTAATGCTAAATATTTTATTAAAACACATTCATTTTATTACAAGAGTAGTAGCATTATTATTGGCATTATTAATGCCAATATGCCAATGACTAATTGGCAATAATATTAAGGCATCGAGGTATTAAACACACTGATTCAGCCACCATTCTTTCTAAATGCACAGTTCAGTCCTATTAGCCCCATGAAAGATGTATATGCATTTGTTAGAAGTCAGATCACCATTATCATTAATATTACACATTATAAAGTCAGCTCTGTGTCATAACATGTCCAGTTTGTGTCCATGTATACTGCATATTTTAGTTATTTATTCAAATGTAGCACATAAATGTTTGAAGGACAGTGGGGAGACTTAACACTTATAGCAGATTTTAATGAGAATACCAAATCTGGACGGTTCAGATGCTTTTGTCCATCACCAGTGCTTTGATGCTGCTGCACAATTTTTTTAGGCCTTATATCCACACCTCTGCTTTTTTACCCCCTCTCCTGACTAACTCTTATCTGTTTCCCCGAATCCTCATTTTAATTCAATGAAATGCACAACACATGGAAGCAGTCATTCTTGTATTTGATATTCTCTCTCCCAGGTAGAGTGTAGATATAGTTCGAGCCTAATTTGTCAGTTGTAATTAAATGTGATCGAACTCTGAAGGTCCATTATCTCTAATAAAGGCTGCTTAAAGTAATTATAATGCAGACTTCTGAGGAGACATCAGCACAGAGATTTGATAATTACCACAATGATCAGTACAAGGACCGGTCAAGGGTGGAAAACAAACTTGAAAGTAACTTAACAAATTTCCCGTGACACCAGAAGTGACATTTTCTCACATTGATATTCACAACTATGTTTGCACTTTTAACTCGTAAACTGAATTCTGACTGAGGTATTGCTGGGAGCAGAGAGAATCTGTGAAATGAAGCGTAACTGTTTTGGTATTAGTATGCGTCATGAGGTCCAGATGAGGCAAATGATACATCACTTCGCCTTTAAATTACCTAATGACAATGGGTATCCCCAAAGATAACATTTTCTTCTTGTATCCATATCATTTGATATGGATGAAAATGACACATTGTTTTCCACTGACTGAACTCTTCCCCAGTGGTATAATTTTAATATGTGAACTCAGTGGGTGGTGGATTGAAAGTCAGACTCAGAACCAGACAGACTGAGTCTCATTAACTGAGGCGCCTCTGAACTACACGGTGGAATAGAACATTAAAATTATCTTAGTGTCTGTCGTGCCTCTGCAGCATATGCTTCAGTTTGCATGAATCATGCGTGTACAGTAAATAAAGCTTTGCAACTTTTTCTGTGTCAGGGCAGTTGGGCTTTAAATAGACAAACCTTTAGGGTTTTCAGTACAGTGGTTGTGTGTGGTGTGGTTCAGGCTGCTATTTCATGTAATTCTATTGATTATATCTGCCTACTCCAGTCGGTGCGTCATAGCAAATTCCACTCCGCAGAAGTTCAGTCCACCTCCTTAAAAATATGAGGGGACCACTGCCATGACCTGCTTACTCTAAGTTTAAAACTTTCCAAAGTTTGTCACTCTTCACTGACTCCATGAAGCTAAAATAACTGCATGTCCCTTTGTGCCTTTGCTTTTCCTTTCAGGCACGCTCATATTGAGTTTTTTTGCAGTACACTACTCTAGGGGCTGTCAAAGATACTTAACAGACAAATCATATGATAATAATGCATGCAGTTGCTGTTACCTTTATATGATTGAGTCTGGTGTATTTTATTATTTTTGTCACCATTTGATAAGCAATAAATAAATAAATAATCTGTTTAATTAAGGCTGATGATGAGATATTCATATTAACAAAGTCCAAAAGGTAAAAACACGAGGTGCACAGTGACAGAGGTCAACTAGAGGAACCTAACAGATAAACTAGTGGTGGGAAACACTGGAGGACATATACATGGAGCTCCAATTAGAGAAAAAGGACACAAGTGAGGGCAGAAAAAAGAAAAAACGGGGAAAGCAATCAGGGAGAAGCACACAATCACAAAGGAAGGAGAAGACAGGAAGTAAAACTAAAATGAAGTACAAAAGAAAATAAACCTTGTAGACAAAACAGGCAGTAGCTTAAGTAGTATTAATAGTATATATGAAATAGTAGACTTACTTACAATAAATGAGCTAAGAAAGGAATTAGAAACTCAAACTAGCAATATAAAAAAACTAAGTGCATGAGAGAACAAACTGAGTAACAC
>VUQR01014995.1:31507-42392 GCA_015108515.1 Hemichromis elongatus | reverse complement strand
AGCTCATTGGACAGCTGACTCCACCAGAAAAGTCAGCAGCTTAAAAACCTGATCCCTGTTTAACTTTACAGCAACATATCTGTCTGAAGCCATGTGTTAAAGAACGACAGTTTCCCCGTTTATGTATAAAAATAAAACTGTTTTTACTGTTTAATGTCTCAGTTCATGACAGCAAGCTATTTTAATTTCACGAAAAAAAGAAACAATGTAACTTTTTAAAATCACGGTGGGTTTTCTTTTTCATCGATAAAGTTGTCATAACAGTAATTCAGTCAGTATAAAAGTGGCGAATAAGGAGTTTAATTCATTTTTGAGTTATGAGTATTTCTGTGGGGAACCGCAGCGTGCCCACGATTTACAAAAGCTTTTCTTTATGTTATCGATGGATTTTTAAGATCAACGGATCAACATGTGAATTTAGAGGCTTTCGCATTTCAAAGCTCTTCGAGGTCTGTGAATTCGGGCCAAATGAAGTAGAAAACAACGAAGCCGATTGGACGTCGAAAGCGTTTTTATGCTTTTTATGTTAAATGTTGTATCGACTAAACCAGAAGAGATCGATACCCATGAAAGTTTACAGTCCTCTCTGTGTGATCGTGTCTGTCAGCTGTCCGCTCAGCGGGGCTGGGTGAGAAACGAAGCGCTTGTCAGTGTCCGTCGGGCCCTGAGCGGGCTTTACTTTGATTTGCCTTAAAAATAAATAAATAAAATGAAAACCCTGTGGATTTATTAAATCTAAAAAGCAAGGACTTATTTTCACGCTCAGGCCGCAGATTGTACTTCGGATAACGCAGGCAAAAAATCAAAATAAAACCCAGTAAAAGCTCCAAAAGAAAAAAAGCACAGCGGGCCAAGTTGATGATACACTTTATTTTTTTTTTAAACAAAAAGATTGACATCAGACGAAGTTAATATGTATTTATGATTAAATTACTTTAAAAACACAACGCGCTAAATGTGCTGTTAGTACACACTTTTGGTTTAACCATCGGAATTGATAGTACACCGCAGGGGGCTAAAAAAAAAAAAAGAAGCACCAAATAAACCCCATAAATAATTACCATAATTTCGCTGTTAAATTCAAGATTGTCTTAAAAAAAATATGCATAGAAAAACCCTATCCTTGGTATAAGCATGGCGCATATGACAGTGACAATGATTATTTACTTATATGAACAAAAAGGAATTGAGACCTCTTACACCAAAGCTAAAGCTGCAAAAGCTTTAAGAAACAACAAAATGAGGATTTCTTTTCCCAGTTAATTTTATAGAAAGAAAAGGTTAACACACTCCACTCCCTGAACATACAAAAGTTGTTACAAATTAGTGCAGATCAGCCAGAGGCCTATAAAACTTATTGCTTTAACAAGCAGTTTAGAGAGAGAATTATTTCTGAAACCCTAAATTTTCTATTCCAGAGAGAGAGAGAGTACATTTATGCAAAGGCATGCAGAGGAAGGCTGCTAGAATGATACTAGTTACAATATTTGTACACATTGGAGAAAAAAAAACAGTTTTACATGAGGAAAACCTGCAAGCTTCAAGTCTGTAATCTCCTCCCATGATTATCTACTGATGTTTGTAGAACTGGCGGATTAACATGTATCCTGAGCTGCAAAACAGATTGTACATTTTGCAATATGCTAGAGAAGAATATCTTACTGCCACCACATGGTAAAATGTTTTACATTTAAAAATAATATTAAAAAAAGTTAATTTTTGGTCACAGAATGCATAACACAGACATTATTTGAAGCCATTGCTAAAACAAAGATAGCAAAAGTTACATTTGTTACATTTAAAGGGATGAAATTAAACAAATGTAAAAATAGAAGACAAAGTAATGTTTCAGCAAAGCCGGCTAAAATACTCTAAACAAAAAAATTAAATCACTCTGTTACTGAAGTAAATAAACTGGAAGCAATTCAAATGTTTTACAGAAAAACAAAAAAACATAAAAAAAGACAATAAATTTTGCAAAGTTTCACGACTTTTTTGTACGTTAGCCGCTCTTTACGCAATTGTAAAAGTCAAAATATATTCAAGGTCAGTTCTAATAATTTTAGTATTAATGCCAATTACAGTTTTTGATGTTTTTTGATGCATTTCATCATTCTAACTACTGATAAGGGTGATACAGCGACTGAGCGTGAAAATAGTTAAAAAAAAGAAAGAAAAAACAAAAACAAACAATTATGAGTTTCTATTGCTGACATCAATTTTAACGTAAGGCTATTACAAATATAAAACCTGCATAATGAATTACATTACTTCTGAAATTACCTTATTTCAATAGTAGATTCACGAAGTGCGAGAGCTATTGAAAATGATTGTCATTTTAAAGCACTGCTATGCCACAGTGCTGGCTCAAGTGATTCGAGTACGAAAGCGATGGAAGCATTGGATAGTGTTGATTTAGAATGTAAAAAATATTTCATATTAGCAAAGCATGCTTTTAATCCCTCGCTACAGAAAAAAAAAAGAAAATTTAACATTTGATTTAGGACAAAACTAAAGACAGAAAGAGCTCCTGATTCTCCCTGTTACGCGCTCTCTCAGTGTACTTGCAGAAGCTTGGTGTTACGCCGTTGTGTCCTGCTTAAGCCTTTGGCTACGGGCCTTGTAAACTTCGATGAGCAGGTCTTTAACGTACTGGATTTCACGTTCTACAGACTCTGCTTTGTCCCGGAGCTCTCGGTTCCTCCCTTCAAGGCAGTGCAGTTGTTCCTCCAAAGAATCGAGCTCCGCCCTTTTTCGTTGGCGATACCTGCATCGACCAAAAACGAAGACTGAAAATCTTAACTCGTGAAATTTTGCTAGCATTGACATTTCATTGAGAAGAATCTCACCTATGAGCGGCAGTTTTGTTCTGATCTCTCTTCTTTTGTTTGCGCTCCCCGCCTTCGCCTGGAATGATGTCCACTTCGTATTTCATTGCACAGTGGTCTTCTTTCAGCCGGCATGCTTGTCTGTGCCCTGAAGATTCCAGGTTCACACTATCCCTAGCCATTAAAAGACACTCTGGGCCCTGATCCTCAAGGAAATTACAGTGTAAATCATGCTGAGCTATCTGTAGACTCTCTGATTTCACCTGCTCGTTGATGTTGCCCAAGAAGCTATGATAGGCCTCAGACTGTGCTGTCGTTGGAAGATAACAACCTTCGCTGCTCTCGGCTTTCCAAGAAACGGTGGCTTTTGTCACCTCCACACTAGTTTTGATACTGTTCAGCACATCACCGTTACCAGCACCTCCACTGACTTCCCTCATGCTATACATCAACAGATCCTCTTTCTTATGGGGGACCTCCAGTGATCCACCAAAGCCAAATCCACCACCAACAACCTTCCCACCACCTATCACATCTTGAGTGAAACAGCAATTTTTCTCTTCTTTTGGTATAACGGCACATCGTCTGAGCTCAACCGCACTACCCAAGCAGTAGCTTTTCCCTACCACCTGGTCGTCCTCTACACAGCCATAATTGCCTGTAAGGGTCAAAGCTGAGTTACCTGAGTTACTTCCTTTGGAACTCAACAAACTGCTGTCATAGCCTTCGCTGAACCTCGCACCATCAGGAACTCTTTTCCTACCACACCCACTGGGTCGACTGCAGCTATATGGGGCGTGTCTTGGAATTTTGGAGCGCCCAATGGGCCCGCCACAGATGCTGAGCAGGTCCAGTTCTCCGGTTGCCAAGGTAACAAGAAGTGGGCTGGATTCCGATTGGTTGGATGTAGCATATGATGCGTATGGCAGCTGAGTGAATGGCGGAGGACCCGCAGGCAGTGGACCCCTGTCGCATTTTCCCAGCCTCGGCCCTTTCTCGGGCAGTGGCTCAGACAGGAAGTAGTCCTCTAGTTGGGCGAGTTCCTCTTGCAGCAGAGAGGTCATGACCTCCAAGTCAGAGGGCACCTGGATATCATTCTGAAGGGGTGAAGGGGGAAGGGAGGCATTAGTAGAGGAGGGAGGGGAAGGAGGGTTTGGGAGGTACGAGGAGAAATCCACTTCTTCCGTCATCCAGTCAGTGTGACCATCACCTATTGAGGAAGGGGGGAAAAAACTGCATCGGTTACAAGCTGTTTGTCGGAGGCAAATAATCCTGCTAAAAAATAAATTAATAAAACATAACATTCATGCAAAAAAAAAAAAATCCATCAGTGCACGTATCAGTTTCCCGAAATAACAATCAGATTTATAATAATAATAATAAAGCCAAATCAGATTTTTTTGCCAATAAAGTTGCAGCGTTTTAATATAACACACGTAGCTAGTTTATTACTTACTGCTCAAGAAGGACGAATGTGCTGCAGTGCCGAGCCCACCTGAAATGGGGAAAAATATAAAAAAGCGTACACGCTGCAACTCACCAATTAAGTGCTGACTCTCCTCTGACACCTCCCCCCTGCACCCCTGTGATTGGCTGTGGTTAGCCTGTGGGTGAGAGAGAGCGAGGGGGTCTGCCGGGCAGACACGAAGAGTCTTCCAAACAGGCGCTGATGTTGCCATCATTTTGTCTGTTGGTGCTTTGATTCAGTACAAGTCCAAGCATATGCTGAGAGCAAGCAGGGTCTGAGAGATGGGCCACAGTGAGCAGGTCTGGGTGAGCATAATGAAACCTAGAGGGTAATCAGAAAGAAAAAGGGGGGATCAGATATGTCTGAGAAAGATCTGACATACTCAGTCAACTCATGGGGATCATCAGATGAGAGTCTGTCTGTGCTGCCCTCTGCATGTTTCTCTGCATAGCTTTAATGAGAGGCAACAAAGAAGAAATCACTTTCAGGTCCTCAGTTAACTCATTTTTACACAAATACACTTTTAGTGTTTTAAACAAAAAGGCTTTACAGTTAACACCAAAATACTAAAAAGCAGAAAAGTACATTATTCCCAAAACCAAGCCTCATATGTGGCACAGTGGGTGATAGAAAAGTGGGAGCAGTGTCCTGTGGGCTTTAATCTGGCTCAAAGCAAAATTAACCTGACGTCCTCAAAACACGTGGGACCCAGTGACGCTGTCAAGGGCCCAACTGTTGACAAGAAGCACCACAGGAGCTACCTCTCCTCTCTGTAAGTGAGCTGCCCTGCTGGTCAGAGAGGATTAATGCTGATGAGCGGCTTTCAATCGCATGTTTCTTTTAAAATTAATTACCACTTCTTTTTTTAAAATCACTTAAACAGATTGGAGTCGATTAAAGCAATGAGATCTAAATTAAACATTGAAAGATTAAACGCTTGAAGTGACAGACGTGATGTATCTCCAGTTAGTGCACAGGCTGAAGGCAATACATTTAGAGTAGAGGAAAAATCAATTAAAATCAAACTAAAACTGACCAAAAAGCACCCACAATCAGTTAAACTTCAGGAGGGATCGTAGTTTAAAAAAAGAAGAAGAAGAAACATTAAAAAAAAGAAGAAAAAGATGTCTGAATTTGTCAAAAAGATTCATTTAAAGCGAAGAAGCCAAACAAATGCAGCTACTTTACACCAAAGTGATACCAACAACAACAGCAGCAACAACAAAACAGCTGTATGGACAGCGAGTAGAGAGACTTTCACTTACTCCATTCTTGCAGGAAAAATTGTAGAGCACTTGGGGGTGCGTTGCTAAAGCAAAGCACGACGACTTTTCGGGTCCGACAACTTAGCAAAAAATTAAAGAGCCATATTTCAGCTCGGAATATCCTGGACAAGGCAAAAAGAGAGAGGTGCTGCTTTGTTGTGGTCGACCTGTAAACTGAGGAGCAGCTTAATTGTGACAAAGCATCACTTCATTCACACCTAGCAACCGACTGCGTCACCGGGGTAAACCAGGCTCCTCCGCGCGTGCAGATCCCTCCGCCCCCTCCCTCCGCGGCTCACCGAAGGACGTCCCACACTCTCGCTGCCCACTCTTTAATAAAAGTATTGAGCTACTTTTTTGTTGTTTTCGCAAAAGTACCACAGCTTCTTATTCCATTGGGTGAGTAATAGTATTATTTATTAGCACTAAAAAAATAAAAATACTAAATGCAAACTGTGCAATTTAAGACACAAGTAACAACTGGTTTCCACTTGTGTAACCTATTGAACGGAAATCGGAAAAGTAGCTTTTTAGCTAGACATTGTGCTAGTTTTCAAGATCTAAAGGGTATAACATCGTCTTTAAATTAAATAAAGTGCTGAGAGAATTTGGTTTGCGCGTGTGCGACCTTTCGAGAAAACTACAGTTCAGACACTGTACTTTACAATAAGGCGTGCCGCTGTTTTGTTTAAAGCGCTATGTGGCTCATAGCACACTTTGTTGTTTAGAAGAAGTCTGTTGCATCTCCGTTGCATCAGTGGTCCACGCTCAGCGCGATTGGCTGCGCGGGCTCAGACTGTCTTTCTGTGATAGGCTCAAAACGGCTACCTCTGAAATATGATTGGTCGGTGGTAGGCAAGGCAAAGCACCACCGTGTTGTCGTCTTTTTTTCCCTCTCTCCCTCTGTCTGCAGTGCAGACTGTGCACATGTTTCATGTCAACAAACCGGGCGTGGAGGTCTGTGCTGCAGTTGTGAAAGCAGAGAAAAGCGTTGACACTTTGTGATAAAGTTTAAACAAACTCGGGTACTGATGCCGATGCAGCATACAGTTTTTAGTGATCGAATCTGGCCGATTGTGGCGAGAAAACTAATAACGTGCAGTTTATATCATTTGTTACATAATTTAAATGAGAAATTACTTATAATTACATAATTGCTAATCACCGTTATTGCTACATGAATGTAATGTCTCTGTTTATTCATTTATTTTAATTATTTTGTAACTACACTATTGTGATTATGTTTCATTTAACTTTTATTTTGTTGACTTTTTCATTCAACCTGCCTACTGAAAGCTTCCCAGGTGCAAAATTACACTACGTCAGTGAATAATGGAAGATAAATTATTCATCCCTTGTGGTTGGCTGTCAGCCTAATACACTTTGCGAATCCTTATTTTTGTGACTAATTTGGTGAGACACAGCTGGTGGAACTAAATGAAGTTACTGGTAATGAATGTCAATGACATTTATGTGAGGAATAAAGCTTTGTTTTCCTCCTTTCAGCAAATCCCGAAGCTGAGCCAGTGTGCTGTTCTCCTGTTGCTATAGTAATAGCGGACACTGCCCCCTATTTTAGACTTGTTGTCTGGTTGCTGTTGCCATGGGATTTGCATCTCTCTCTTTCTCCCTTTCTCTCTCTCCCTCTCCCCCTACTGTTTTCCTTTTACCTCACCTTTGTTTTGGCACTTCTAACTGCCCAGCCATTCTCTATCCTATTTGCTGAGTTGCATTTCTGTTACTCTATCATATTGCCAAAACCAACTGGTTTATTTCCAGTTTTGCTGAATTAATAAATTGATTAGGCACTAGGATTTAGCCTGTAATAGATTTGTCCACAGAGAAACATGTCTGTGCATTGAGTGAACATCTGAAAGTCGAATCGATCGCACAGAATCACATTATCCAGGATGGCTCCAGGGGAAGTGAAACATGTTATTTGAAAAGGACCGGATGAAATTGAATTCGAGTGAAATGTCCCAAGTCTTAATATACGCTGTCCATCTGTGTTGATCTGATGCCTTTAAAGGGATGGCCCTGTTACAGCGGTCTATTCAGCAAAACGCCCACCATGTGGTTGTTACCATAGGAGTGGAGCTCGGAGAGATTTGTAGAAAGGCAGCCTGATGCAATCGAGATAAATGTGGTCGTAATGGAGACCAGATTGAGATACTAGTAGCTGGTGAAGTTGGCAGGTCTCCCGGGAAAATCGCTGACTGCTCTCTCTGTCTGTATTAATTGGTCCACTGAGGGATTCCTGTTTGCGCATCATGAGAGAAATCTAAGGTGCTCCTCATGACAGCATGGCTGGATTTCCCTGCAGTCTCCACCATTAAGTACAGTTTCCTCTGTCATTATTTAGGAAGACATGTAAAATGTGTTATTTGCGCAGCAAAACACCTTCATGTCTCCCCCTCCTTCCGCTGGAAAATCTTAACAAGCTCAGTATCCATTTGCAAAAACTGGAATAGATAAACTTTCCAACTTGTTAAAACAACACATCAAAATGAGCCAAAGTAAACAACTCTGGATCAAACTAGACTTCAGATACTCTTGAAATATTTATTGTTGGTTTTTCTATAGCGGGAGTTGGAAGTCCATCACTCGATACCCAAATTCATTGTCTGAATATTGTGGATGAGCAGAGAAGTCAGAAAAGTCAATGCTGCATGCCAAGTGCATGTATGGCACGTTAGTAAGGGTTACACCATCATTTCATCATCATCTCTCTCAGAATTTATTGTCCTCAACTTTTGCCCCTCTTTGAACATACGAAGAAAACATGGAATTCAGTTACGACTTGTGAATGGAAGCCTCTCAGAGGGGATTTGTGGATGTTTCTGCGTGTGTTCAGCCTGCTGATCACTTGAATTTGTTTTTCGGTTTGCCGTGAAAACATGTAATCAAGTCTCAGGAAAGTGACAGGCATAATATCATTTTTCATTCACGGATGTTTAAAGCAACTTCATTTGCATTCATCTGTGACAGATAGGAGCCAGTCAGTCATGGGGTTCTGTTTATTTGCTATTCCTCAAGGACTTCGTGGTATATTAGAGGTGTTTGATGTAAAGGACTACAGCATCTGCTTTGTCTTCCTGTGGGATCTCGCAGCTTTTAGTAGATCACTCATACCTAACTCCTACTTCTGAAAGCATGTTGAATGAAGCCGTGCGTGGCGTACAGTGTAAGCTCTGTAAAAGAAAACGGAGCTAAAATAACAGCAGGACAACAAAGAAAGTAAACAAATTGTTGCATATCGCAGCTTTTTATTCATATTTATTGTCCGTGCATCACTTGTGTTCTCCAGAATTTCAGCTCTTTAAGTAAATGGGCCCCAAGTGGTTCCTCTGTGTCATTTACAGCACTCAGGCTGTGTGATGCTGCGCTGCAGAAACATTTAAAACCCCTGAGGCTCAGCGTCTGTCACCTATGAGCTTCACACAGCCGATAACCATCCAGGCCATATGCTTCGTGCTCATGAAACGACTTAAACTGTTCACTCATCAGAGATTAAGTTAACTCGTGCTGAACTTTCAATTCTAGTTATTAGCTTGGTGCAGAATGTATAAACTAGTGTACAATGTTATCTTCCATTGTTTGAATGTACATTAGTGACTTTATCTAACAGAAGATTTGCAAGCAAACAGTCCTTTACTGTGATAAATCATAAAACCAAATGTTAAGTTAGAGCAACATAGAAATGCATTCACTCACTGACAACTTTATTAGATGCAGTTCTCATACTACTGGGTGGGAAACACCATTTTTTCCTTTAGAACTACCATAAATTTCTTTGTGACATACATTCAACGAGGTGCTGCAGCATCACACAGTTTAGCAGTTATAGCTGCACATCCATGATGTTAATCTTCAGATGTCCTAAAGGCGCTCTACTGAACTGAGATCTGGTGACTGTGAATGCTATTTGAGTACAGAGAACTCATTTTCATGTCCAAGAAACCAGTTTGAGATTATTTGAGATTTTTCATGGTGTCTGTTCCCATTTGAAGCATCCATCAGTAGATCGGTATGCTGTGGTCATCATCAACAGCAAGCTGTGGTAAGCTGTCGAGTTTAAATCATGCCCACTTGGTACTAAGTTGTCCAAAGTTACAAAACTCGTGCAAATTGTAGCCTCAGTTTTCTGTTCTTAGCTGACAGAATTGACACCTGGTGTGGTCTGCTGCTGTAGCTCATTTGATTCAAGGTTTGACATGTTCATTCAGAGATATTCTTTTGCATTTTTTAGTTTTGGCAAATGGTTATTTGAGTTGCTGTTGTATTTTTATCAGCTTAAAGCAGTCAGATTACACTCCTCTGCCCTCGTGCATAAGCAAGCCATGTTTATCAGAGAACTGATGCTCGCTGGATGTTTTCTCTTTTTCAGATGATTCTCTGTAAACCCTAGAAATGGATATTTTGGAAAATTAAGTAAATCAGCAGTTTCTGAGATGCTCACACCAGCCCGTCAGGCATCAATTATCATGCCATGTTCAAAGTCACTTAAATCATGTTTTTTCCTCATTGTGACGGTCAGTTGGAACCTAAGCAGGTCGTCTTGGCCATGTGGACATGCCTAAATGCATTGAGCTGTTGCCATGTAATTGACTGGTTAGATATGCAGGTTAACATTTAGTTGAGCAAGAGAACCTAAAAAACAAACAAACAAGTGACCAGCAGCTGTATTTCTGCACGTGAAAATTGATGCAGCAGCATATTTAAATCATGCCCTGTTCCAGGTATGTGCTGATATTTTCCTGTTGATGGAGAGTGATGTAATAGCTTGACTTTCTTAAAATATATTTTTTCATACCTGAAACAGCACTAAAGAGCCTGTTTTAAGGTAGTGAAAATACGGGTACTGGTGCAGAACATTTCAAATTAAGTTGAATTATTCTTGAAACACGGGTACATTTTATTTAACAAAATCCTGTCAACTGGCCTTAATACAGGGGACGGTGTTAGACAATGTTTAACTTTGTCAGCTTTACTTACTCACTGCTTAATGGTCATTTCCATTAGTAATATTTCTAAAAATTGTTAACATTGATTAAGATGCTGATTTTTTTATTTTTTTTTATTTTGGTATAATTTAACTCTTACCGTCACAACCTGACCTGTTTTTATGATTTTCGTCATTTTGCTCCTCAAGTTTATTATACCCTTTCTTCAGCTTTTTCTCATTTTTTCTGCTTTTCTTTATGTACTTCTTTCACTTCATTATATTTTTCTTCATATTCTTTTTTTTTTTTTTTTTTTTTTATTTTTTTTTTTCCTTTTTTTTTTTTTTTTTTCTCTTGTTTTTTTTTTTCTTTTTTTTTCTT